>WEXE01000574.1:0-90719 GCA_011035825.1 Fusarium cf. hostae
ATAGCTTATTTTAAGACTTATATATATGCTATTAAAATTATAGCTATTTTAGGCTTAGTTTGGATTTTTAAAGAGTTTTTTAAAAACCGGATTTAAGGTGTATAGGGTAGTGCGGCGCTCGCTTGTCTGCGGCGCTCGCTTATGGATTACGTTAAGGGTTTTTCTAATAAAGGTAACTTTATAATAAAGTTTATTATAATTAAGTCTTAAGGTTATTATGCTATTAGTAAGGGTTATAGTTATCTATAAGGTTTATATCTTTATGCTTTTGTTTTTATATATAAATTATATTATTTTATAACCTTTTTAACTTATCCCTTCTTAAAATAGTAGTAGCCTAGTTCCTGGAGTTATTTTATTGTTTTTATAATTCCTTGGTATCTATGTAATAAATATAAGTAAATCTTATAGATAAACTCCTGTTTTACTCTTTCTTGCTTAGTTTAGTCTGTAAGGAGTTATATTAGGTATCTCTATCTTTATGGTTTTTATTTACAGATTAAGTATTTATCTATAATTTATCTTATTTATTTGTCTTATCTTGTTCTAAAATACTAAGAGAGGTAGCTTATGCTGGCTTTTTTAGGTTTTTTATATATATATTAATAATGTTCTTTTAGTTAATATATAGAAATATACTTCTTAAATCTAATATAGTGCTCTTTCTCTTTTTTTATTATTCCTTTATAGGTTATAGTAATGGTTTTAATAGGTTATGTGAATTAATATTCTCCTTTAGGATTAAGTTCTAGGAGTTATTCTTTTGTCTTTACAGTTCTTATATCGAAATCGGGTTATTGACTAATAGCGTCGGCGTATCTATTATTAGTGCCTTTGCAGTATGCTATAGTAAAGTTAAATTTGCATAGGTATTTAGTATAGCGTAGTTATTATTGATTTAGCTCTTATATTATTATAAAGTAAGCTATATTCTTATAGTTAGTAAAAACCTTTACTAGGTATTTGCTTCCTCTAAGGTAATATCTAAATTCCTTAAAATAGTTAATAATGGCTAGGAATTCTTTATTATAGATAGGGTAGTTAAGTTCTGCTCTATATATCTTATAAGAGTAGAAAGCAATAGGGTATAATATACTGTTATTATCTTATTATCCTATTTATCTTCTTAAGGCAAAGTTAGAAGCATTAGTCTCAAGTTTAACTTACTAGTTAGGGTTAAATATAACTAGAATAGGTTTACTTATAATGGTTAATTTAAGCTATTTAAAAGCTTATTATGCTTTATTATTTTATTAGAATTATTTATCCTTTTTAATAATCTTAATAAGGGGGATAATAACTTTACTAAATCTTTTAATAAATTATTAGTAGTAGTTAGCAAATCTTAAGAAAGATTGTGTTTTTTTTACTAATATAGGAGGTTTCTATTTAGTAATTATTATAATCTTTTGCCTATTTATCCTAATTTTATTATATAAAATTTTATATCTTAAGTAAGTTACTTAGAATTAATAAAAGTGGCTTTTAGTAGGTTTAATAAGCATATTGGCGTTTTGTAGTGCTTTTAGGACCTTATAGATATATTCTATATGCTTTTCTTTTGTATTAGAGAAGATAAGGATATTATCTAAGTAGCAAACTATAAAGATATTAAGGTACTCTTAAAGTATATTTATGATTATATATTAGAATACTATAGGTATATTAGTTAATCTAAAAGGCATAACTAAATATTTAAATAGTTTATATTTTATTTAGAAGGCTGCTTTCTATTTATTGCCTTCTTTAATTTAAATAAGATTATAGGCAGATTTAAGATTAAGAGCTATAAACACCTTCTTACTAAATAGGCAGTCCTTAAGCTTGGTAATGAGTAGTAGTAGTGTCCTGTCTTTTTCTGTAATCTTATTAAGTTATTAGTAATTTACTATAAGTCTTAGCTTGTTAAAGTTGGGTTTTAGTATGAATATAACTAGGTATCCTGCTAAGGATTTTAACGGTTTTATGTATCCTTTCTGTAGCATGTCGTTTAACTATTCCCTGAGCATATCGAGCTTATCTTAAGATAGGTTATAGATAGGGAAGAATTTTAGGTTCTTTCTATCTTTTAATATAATCTTAATATTATATTTTGTATATTAAGGTAACTTTATATCTAGTTCTTCTTAAAACAATTTCTTATAGATATAATACTCTAGTAGTATGTTTTTAAGTTTGTTATTAGATTCCTTTAAGGCAATCTGTTTTATCTGTTTAATATCTTAGTCTAATTATTTAAATTAACCCTTAAGAGTTGCAATTGTTTATTTAATGTGTTTATTTCTGCCTTTATAAATTTTATATTATATTCCTTTTAGAATAGGCAATACTCTATTATGCCTATCTTTACTGCTCTTATTAGTTAAAGTTTAAGATCTTATGTTATTATTATCTAAATTATTTTTATTATCTAAAGGGTGGTCTTTGCAGTCTACCTAGCTAGTTCTTTAGTTAAATTATAGGTTATAGTATAATAGCTATAGATATCTAAGAACTAGATTATACTTTTATATTAGAATGATATTAAAGTTAATACCTTAGTTTTTTCTATTAATAAATACCTTAAGGTAATTAATTTCTCTAGTAATGTTTCTGTTTTTATAGCTATAGGCATCTCCTTCTCTACTTTTTACTATATATAGTTCTTTTTTATTTCTTTATAGTAGCTATAGTTCGTTTACTATATTAGGGGAAATGAAATTTATATTGGCTCTGTTATCTATAAGTATATTTAGCTACTTGCCTTTAACTCTGACTTTTAGTTCTAGGCAGGTTCTTTATCTTGTGTTTGTTGTTATTCTTAGAGCTTTTTTAAGAAGTTTTATCTCCTTTTGCTTTTAGCTGTCTTATTACTTTGTTATAGGCAGTATATGACTTTTCCTGATATATCTCGGTATATCTTATTATATTTGTTATTATAATATCCTTTGCTATTAGTATAGTCATTAGCGTGTTATTTATTATATAGTTATTGCTAGAATCTTTCTTCTGCCTTTTCTTTCTTATAGGTATTATAATAATAGAAGTATCTAGGATTAGTATATATATTAAAGTCTTCTAGTTTATATATTTCGAATTCTAATAGTACTTTATTGCTGCTATTAGTGTTTTTATTTATAGAAATCCTAAGGTTATTAGGATTTAGAGTTTATTATTATTTATATCTTTCTTTTCTAAAGAGTTCTTCTTCTTATTAAGTTATATCCTAATAGACTTTAGTAATTCCTTTATTAATGGCTTTATCTTTTATATTAACTTTATATTATATATATTATCTTTATTATATAATATATTTAGAGTTCTAGATATATATTAGGGCTCTTTTATATGTTTCTATATAAGCCTTAAGTTTCGCTATATAAGATCCTTTATATCTCTATATTACTTAATATCCTATTATATTAATAATTAAGTATAGTTTCTGTTCTTAATATTCTTTAATTTAGATTAGGAAGTAATTATTTACTACCTTATCTTACTAGTATTGCGAATAGTAGTGTTATATATATAATACCTATAATATCTACTTATAATTTAGGTAATTAGGGTACCTCTATAGTTCCCTTTCTAGTTAGGTAGGTTCTTCTAGAGTTATAGGATCTTTAACTACTTCCTTAGTATAAGCCTTAATATAGATATTATTATCTTATTTTGTAATTGCTTATTTTCTGGCAAGTTCTATATATTTTTAATATTTATTATCTTAGAGATAGTTTCTAAGTTTATTATATTAAGGTATAATTTTAGTGTTTTAAACTGTTTATGCTTCTTTATGCTTAATTCTTTAAGCGTTAATGTTTCTCTAAATTTGGCTAGCATTTATATAGTTTGGATCCTTATAGTATTAGTTTAATTATCTTAAGGTGGTTTTAATAGGGATTTTGTTTACTGCTAAGTAGGGGTTATATATAATTATTCTGTTTTGTATTTTAAGAGGTGCTCTTATCTTTTTAAAGACTTATATTAAAGCTTAATTAATACCTTAATTAATTTCTTTAATACTTAGTTTGTTGTCTAGGTTAGGGTTAACTTCTTTTCCCTTTTTAACTATGGCGATAACCTTATTATTTATTCCGGTTAGTTTGGCTATAGTTGGCACTAGTTGCTATTGTTTAATTTATAATTATAAGTTTTTTTTTTATTAAGTTTTTTATTAGTTTCTATATTCTTTTTGTTATTTATTTTCTTTTTTCTGGATTTTGGGATTTTTTATATCTTAGGCATACTTAATTCTTTTTTATTTAAGTTCTTTTTCTATTACCTTCTGTTTTCCCTTAATTACTAATATTAGATATCTTAAAACAGGTTATTATTCTAGTTTTAGTTTTAGGAAATATTTCTTTAGTGTTTCTTCCTTACTAAGGAATAGGTTATAGACTTTAGTAGTGATTTTAGGTATAGATATATTGGGGTATAATATATTATATCTATCTTTTCTAGTTATATTAATGTTTTTAGCCACTATTTAAGGTTTATCTTTCTTAATAGTATTAATTTTCTTACTTTTAGGAACTAGTTTATGCTTTTAGTTAGTTTTAATAGGATTTTTATATTCTGGTTCCTTATGTCCCTTCTTGCTATAGTTCTAGTAAGTAAGTTTAGATTTGTTATATTTGGCTATTCTAATAGTTATTAGTCTTGCTTTAGTACTATAGGATATATTATTATTATGCTTTTGTCCTTAGTTAGCGTTATAGTAAGGTTTGTTATCTTATTGCTTGTTATATTAAGAGTTTTGGGTTTTCTAAGCGAATAGTTAGTTATTAATTCTAATGGCTATATTAATATATTTAACTAGAGTTTGTAATCGGTCTTTCTACTATAACTCCGCTTAGACTGATTCCTTAAGGGCGTTAAAAAAGAAAGATATTAATATATCCTAGTCCTAGGGTAGTTTGCTTGCAAGTTGTAAGAACTCTACTTCTAGGGATAAGGCTGATTTAGTCTGTTTAAGGGTCTTGATTTTTCTCTCTGCTTGACCTTTTTTATTAATAGTCCTAAATGCCATTTTAAGTACTTCCTCTATTTTGTAATATCTATTTTCTCTAAAGAGTAGGGCTATTTAGGGTTACAGTCTATAAGGCAGGTTTATTATATAATTATTTATAGTAAGTTAAAACTATTAGGCAGTAGTTTTAATAAGTCTTCTAGCTATATATATTACTTTAGCAGAATTATTATAAAACTAGTTTAGATAGTAAGTAATAAAGGCTTAGCTTTAAGTAAGGAATGTAGGTAGCTTACTAGGAGTACTATTAAAGGGCTTAGGTAGGTTAGGCTTAAGGACTTCTCTTAGGTCTCTCTTATTATTAGCTATTAAGGCCAGGTTATATATTTCTTATTAGGTATTATTATTACTCTAACTCTATTACTGCTATAGAGTAGTAAATTCTTTTAATATCTAGTATATTTTATTTATTTTATTAGTAATATTCCTAAGTTGCTTATAAAGTTGTTTGACTTCTGAGTCGTTTGAACTCTAGGAAGAGTTATCTGCTTTATCTATTTCCTGGTTAGTAGGTATAGGATTAGCAGGTGCTGCAGGTTACTAGCCTTAAGGATAGGCAGTTATATTCTGCTACTAGATAGGGTTAATATTAGTAGATATTGCGTTTATATTGCTTAGTGTTATGTAGTATGGTCTGAATAAGAGCTATTAATATATAATGGTTAGGTCTAACTATATTAAACTAAGCTGTGTTAGGTTTATTATTAGTAGATGGCATAGGGCGTATACTAAGTGTTATTAAAGTGTTATATTTCTTAATAGTAGATTTAATATATATTAGGCTTAATTAATATAAAGAAGTTTTATTAATAGCTAGTAAGCTAGAATCTTATAAAAGTNTAGATTTAATATATATTAGGCTTAATTAATATAAAGAAGTTTTATTAATAGCTAGTAAGCTAGAATCTTATAAAAGTGCTAATAAATATGTTTTATATACTTAAGGTTATAGTAAGGATTATTAGTAGAATAAGATCAGTCCTTTATAGACTGATGATATTTATATATCGGTCTAGATAGACCGTTAAAGTAAAGTCATCGGTCCTTATCTTATTAGTAGACCGAACTGATTAGAAGGTCGGTCTAGCGTTAGAAGAACGCGTTCCGTTCTTTATTAGAGGAAAATAATGGGGTTCACGTAACGTAACCGCTAGGGTCGTAACACCGAGCATAAACTCGAACCCCACCCCTCCCACAGACCCACAGCGGTATGGCTGGTTTTGTATCCCTGTAAACACCTGGATTACAGTGCGTGAACTGTGCTGCAATAATGATTAAGAAAGCTGAATACTGCCCAGGAAAAGCATGTTGTCTGTATAAATGTTAACTGAAATTGTAATTAAAAGCTTTTTTTTTAAAAAAAAAATAAAAATAAAAAAGTAAAATAAAAAACAGAAACAAAGTCTGCCTTTCTTATTTAATTATTTATAGGATTAATATCTGCCTTATATTATTAAAGTAATAGACTTAATGCCCTATCTAGAAGTATAATAAAAGAAAAAAAGAAAAGGTTTTAAGGTATTATTAAAGTAAGAATTAAGAACCTCTTATTTATTCCTAATAATATGTCCTATAATTATAATATTAATAAGAAAAAAGTTAATTAATTAATAGGTATATTTAAAACTAAAGGATGTAATAAAGCTAGTCCTTAGAACTACATAGTAAGAGAGATTTTAAATGCAGACCTTTTAATATATTATAATTATAGCAGTTATAGTATATATACCCTATAAAAGCCCTACCCTACTAACTAATTAAGAAAGGACTACTAAATATAAAAACAATAGCCCTTTAAGACTATATTATTTTAAAATTAATAATAACCTTATAGTATATTACTTTTATAAAAATATCCTTAATATATAAAATATATTTATTAATATTTTTATAAAACTTAACTTATTAATTATTAATATAATAATATTTTTTTTTATTTTTTTTTAAGTTTATAAGTTAGCCTTAAAAGGTATATTTAAGTATTTTTAAAGTTTAATATAATTTAAATATTTATTACNTAATTATTAATATAATAATATTTTTTTTTATTTTTTTTTAAGTTTATAAGTTAGCCTTAAAAGGTATATTTAAGTATTTTTAAAGTTTAATATAATTTAAATATTTATTACCCTTATAGCTAGTAAAGCTTTATTAAGTTAAATTATTATAACTAGCTACTTTAATTATAGCCTAAACCTAGCTATATATATACGAGCTAAAAAGCCTTACTTATTAGCTAGCCCTAACCTTCTTCCTATAACCTACCTAAAAGGATACCACGCTTTAATTATCTATTATGCAGTAAGTTATCTAACCCGACTTTCCCTTTATTATATTAGCTTAGCTCTGTTACAAGAACAGGCCAGCATATATAACTTCTAACCACAACCGCTAATAGCATTATAGCTATGCTACTATAATACTTTAAAGAAGCCTGCAGCTATTTAATAAGGCCTTTTATACCAAAATGCCTAACCTAATCCCTTATTTTATAGCAGCTCTTAAAGACTATAAATATAAGGATAAGCTTTATATTATAATAATAGAGATTAGAAAGACTTAGGATAAGGAGGATAATATTACCTTTATTAAGTAAGCTGCTTTAGGCTGCTAGGCCCTCTTACTTATATATTATTATTATAAAGAGCTAATAATCTCTAAAGGTTACCTTAAGGAGGAGATTAAGCTATTATAAAAGCTAGAGCAATCCCTTATAGCAGGAAGGCCTATAGAGGCAAGTAATAAGGGATTTATTAAAGACCTTAAATTAAGGCCTATTAAGAACCTATATAGATAGTAGCTAGATAATATAAAGCAATAGTTAGTAGAGCTAATAAAGGCTATAAAGCTAATTAATAGCTAGTAAAGACTAGGCTAGTTATGGTCTTAGACTATAAGAGCGTGACTGAGATAAGGGAGACGGCGTACCGCGATGTGGATAGAAGCGGGGTAATCGCGGGGTTAGACCAGGAAAATAGAAGAAATATATTAAGTTTTATATAAGTTTAGTTGCCTGAAGTTAAAGATATAAAGTTATGAATTTGGTATTAGTGGCGAAAAGAGGATTAAATAAGTTATAAGATAGGCTATATAACTAAATAAGCAAATTAGCTATAATATTAATATATTATTAATATAAACTAGGGACTTAATTTATTATATTTTAATATTAAAATTAGTTATTAATATAATATATATAAGATTAGTAATAAATTATAATAAATTATAAAACTAAAAGTTTATAAAGTAAAGGAAATTAAAAATATATAAAAAGTTAATAAAGAAAAGATATACTTAATTAAATAGAAAAACTACTTAAAAAGTAAAAATATATAAAAAGTTAATAAAGAAAAGATATACTTAATTAAATAGAAAAACTACTTAAAAAGTAAAAATATATAAGGATTGATAAAATACCTTATAAATACCTAATAACTCTTAAAGAACTTTTACTAATTTTAAATAAAGGAGAAATATTAAGAAAATTATTACCTAAACTTAAAGTAAACTAATTAATATTATTAAAAATATAATTTACTTAAAGATTTTAAAGTAATATATTTTTATATATATTTAAATTAAATAAGATTATATTTTATTAATTTACTTTTTAAAGGCTATAATAAATAACCTTAAAATGCTTTTTTTTATATAATTATAAATTCTTTAAATTTTTAATAAATCATTAATAGCTAAAGCTAAATAAAATTATATTATTATTATTTTCTTATAAAGTTTAAGAAAATCCTTATTTATTTTATTTTTATTATTTTTTAAATTTTTTTTTATTTTATTAAACTTATAATTATTAAAGTTAATAAAAATAGTAAAAATAATATAAAATAACTTATAAGAACATATAATATAAATATTATTATTTCCTATTTATATTAATAATATATTAATAATATAACTAATTTACTTATTTAATTATATAATCTATCTTATAACTTATTTAATTCTCTTTTTGCTATTAATACTAAATTTATAACTTTAAGTCTTTAACTTTAAATAACTAAACTTATATAAAACTTAATATATTTTTCCTTTAATGTTATGACCCTAGCAGTTACGTTACGTAAACCCTATTATTTTCCTCTAATAAAGAACGGAACGCGTTCTTCTAATGCTAGACCGACCTTCTAATTAGTTTGGTCTACTAATAAGATAAGGACTAATAACTTTACTTCAATAGTCTATCTAGACTAATGCATAAATATTATCAGTCTATAAAAGACTGATCTTATTTTACTAATAGTCTTTATTATAACCTTAAGTATATAAAATATATTTATTAGCACTTTTATAAGATTCTAGCTTACTAGCTATTAATAAAACTTCTTTATATTAATTAAGCCTAATATATATTAAATNACTTTTATAAGATTCTAGCTTACTAGCTATTAATAAAACTTCTTTATATTAATTAAGCCTAATATATATTAAATCTACTATTAAGAAATGTAATACTTTAATAACGCTTAGTATATGCCTTATACTATCTACTAATAATAAACCTAATATGGCTTAGTTTAATATAGTTAGACCTAACTATTATATATTAATAGCTCTTATTTAGACTATACTACATAACACTAAGCAATACAAATGCAATATCTGCTAACATTAACCCCATCTAGTAGCAGAATATAACTGCCCATCCTTAGGGCTAATAACTTGTAGTACTTACTAATCCTATACCTACTAACTAGGAAATAGATAAAGTAGATAACTCTTCCTAGAGTTTGAACGACTTAGAAGTTAAATAACTTTATAAGTAATTCGGGAATATTATTAATAAAATAAATAAAATGCGCTAGATATTAGAAGAATTTACCGCTTTACAGTAGTAATAGAGTTAGAGCAATAATAATACCTAATAGGAAATATATAACCTGGCCTTGGCAGCTAATAATAAGAGAGACCTAGGAGAAGTCCTTAAGCCTAACCTACTTAAGCCCTTTAACAGTACTCCTAGCAAGCTACCTATATTCCTTACTTAGAGCCGAGCCTTTATTACTTACTATCTAAACCAGTTTTATAACGATTCTGCTAAAGTAATATATATAGCCGGAAGACTTATTAAAACTGCTGCCCAATAGTTTTAACTTACTATAGATAATTATATAATAAACCTGCCTTATAGATTATAACCCTAAATGGCCTTACTTTTTAGAGAAAATAGATATTATGAAATGGAGGAAGTACTTAAAATGGCATTTAGGACTATTAATAAAAAAGGTTAAGTAAAGAGAAAAATCAAGACCTTTAAATAGACTGGATTAGCCTTATCCCTAGGAGTAGAGTTCTTGTAACTTGTAAGTAAACTACCTTAGGACTAGGATATGTTAATATCTTTCTTTTTTAATGCCCTTAAGGAATTAGTCTAAGTAGAGTTATAGCAGAAAGACTAATTATAAACTCTAGTTAAATATATTAATATAGCCATTAGAATTAATAACTAACTATTTACTTAGAAAACCTAAAACTCTTAATATAATAAGCAATAAGATAATAAACCTTACTATAATGCTAATTAAGGATAAAAGCATAATAATAATATATCCTATAGTACTAAAGCAGGACTAATAACTATTAGAATAGCTAAATGTAATAAATCTAAACTTACTTACTAGAACTGTAGTAAGAAGGGATATAAGGAACTAGAATATAAGAATCCTATTAAAACTAATTAAAAGTATAAACTAATTCCTAAAAGTAAGAAAATTAATACTATTAAGAAAGATAAACCTTAAATAGTGGCTAAAAACATTAATATAACTAGAAAAGATAAATATGATATATTATACCCTAATATATCTATACCTAAAATTACTACTAGAGTCTATAACTTATTCCTTAGTAAGGAAGAAATACTAAAGAAATATTTCCTAAAACTAAAACCAGAATAATAACCTATTTTAGGATATCTAATACTAGTAATTAAGGGAAAACAGAAGGTAATAGAAGAAGAACTTAAATAAAAAAGAATTAAGTATGCCTAAGATATAAAGGATCCTAAAATCCGGAAAAAAGAAAATAAATAATAAAAAGAATATAGAAACTAATAAAAAACTTAATAAGAAGAAAACTTATAACTATAAATTAAATAATAGCAACTAGTGCTAATTATAACTAAACTAACTAGAATAAATAATAAGGTTATTATTATAGTTAAAAAGGGAAAAGAAGTTAACCTTAATCTAAATAATAAACTAAGTACTAAAGAAATTAATTAAGGTATTAATTAAGCTTTAATATAAGTCTTTGAAAAGATAGGAGTACCTTTTAAAATGCAAGATAAAATAATTATATATAACCCCTACTTAGTAGTAGATAAAATCCCTATTAGAACTACTTTAAGATAATTAAACTAATACTATAAGGATCTAAACTATGCAAGCGCTAGCTAAATTTAGAGAAATATTAATACTTAAAGAATTAAGCATAAAGAAGCATAAATAGTTTAGAATACTAAAATTATACCTTAATATAATGAACTTGGAAACTATCTCTAGGATAATAAATATTAAAAATATGCAGAACTTGCCAGAGAATGAGTAATTATAGAATAAGATAATAATATCTATATTAGGGCTTATATTAAGGAAGTAGTTAAAGATCTTATAACTCTAGAAGAACCTACCTAACTAGAAAGGGAACTATAGAGGTATCCTAATTACCTAAATTATAAGTAGATATTATAGGTATTATATATATAATACTACTGTTTATAATACTAGCAAGATAAGGTAGTAAATAATTACTTCCTAGTTTAAATTAAAGAATATTAAGAACAGAAACCATACTTAATTATTAATATAATAGGATATTAAATAATATAGAGATATAAAGGATTTTATATAGCAAAACTTAAGGCTTATATAGAAATATATAAAAGAGCCTTAATATATATCTAGAACTCTAAATATATTATATAGTAAAGATAATATATATAATATAAAGTTAATATAGAAGATAAAGCTATTAATAAAGGAATTGCTAAAGTCTATTAGGATATAACCTAGTAGGAAGAAGAACTCTCTAGAGAAGAAAGATATAAATAATAACAAACTCTAGACCTTAGTAACCCTAGGATTTCTATAGATAAAAACACTAATAGCAGTAATAAAGCACTATTAGAATTCGAAATATGCAAACTAGAAGACTTTAATATATATATTAATCCTAGATACTTTTACTATTATAATGCCTATAGGGAAGAAGAGGCAGAGGAAAGATTCTAGTAATAATTATATAATAAATAATATACTAATAATTATACTAATGGCAAAGGATATTACGATGATGAATATAATAAGATATACTGAGATATATTGGGAAAAGTTATATACTACCTATAATAGAGTAATAGGATAGCTAAAAGCAAAAGGAGATAAAACTTCCTAGAAAAGCTCTAAGAATAATAATAAATATAAGATAAAGAACCTGCCTAGAACTAAAAGTTAGAGTTAAGGGCAAGTGGCTAAATATACTTATAGATAGCAGAGCTAATATAAATTTTATTTCCCTTAATATAGTAAATTAATTATAGCTATTATAGAGAAATAAGAAAGAACTATATATAGTAAGAAGTAGAGAAGGAGATACCTATAGCTATAAAAACGGAAATATTACCAGAGAAATTAATTACCTTAAGGTATTTATTAATAGAAAAAACTAAGGTATTAACTTTAATATTATTCTGGTATAGAAGCATAATCTAGTTCTTGGATATCTATGGCTATTATGCTATAACCTATAATTTAACTAGAGAACTAGCTAGGTGGACTGTAAAGATTACCCTTTAGATAATAAAAATAATTTAGATAATAATAATATAAGATCTTAAACTTTAACTAATAAGAGCAGTGAAGATAGGCGCGATAGAGTATTGCCTATTCTAAAAGGAATATAATATAAAATTTATAAAGGCAGAAATAAATATATTAGATAAATAATTATAACTCTTAAGGGTTAATTTAAATAATTAGACTAAGATATTAAATAGATAAAACAGATTGCCTTAAAGGAATCTAATAATAAACTTAAGAATATACTACTAAAGTATTATATTTATAAGAAATTGTTTTAAGAAGAACTAGATATAAAGTTACCTTAATATATAGAATATAATATTAAGATTATATTAAAAGATAAAAAGAACCTGAAATTCTTCTTTATTTATAATCTATCTTAAGATAAGCTTAATATGCTTAAGGAATGGTTAAACAATATGCTATAGAAAGGATATATAAAACCATTAAAATCCTTAGCAGGATACCTAGTTATATTTATACTAAAACCTAACTCTAATAAGCTAAGACTTATAGTAGATTACTAATAACTTAATGAGATTATAGAAAAAGACAGGATACTACTGCTACTTATTACTAAGCTTAAGGACTGCCTATTCGGTAAGAAGGTGTTTATAGCTCTTAATCTTAAATCTGCTTATAATTTTATTTAAATTAAAGAAGGCAATAAATAGAAAATAGCCTTCTAAATGAAATATAGACTATTTAAATATTTAGTTATGCCTTTTAGATTAACTAATGCACCTATAGTATTTTAATATATAATTATAAATATACTTTAAGAGTACCTTAATATCTTTATAGTTTACTACCTAGATAATATCCTTATCTTTTCTAATACAGAAGAAGAGCATATAGAACATATCTATAAGGTCCTAAAAGCACTATAAGATGCTAATATGCTTATTAAACTTACTAAAAGCTACTTTTATTAATCCTAAGTAACTTACTTAGAATATAAAATTTCATATAATAAAATCAAGATAGATAGGCAAAAGATTATAGCAGTTGCTAAATAGAAACCTCCTATATTAGTAAAAGAAATATAATCTTTCTTAGGATTTGCTAATTACTACTAATAATTTATTAAAGGATTTAGTAAAGTTGCTATCCCCTTTATTAAGATTACTAAAAAGGATAAATAATTTTAATAGAATAATAAAGCATAATAAGCTTTTAAATAGCTTAAATTAACTATTATAAGCGAACCTGTTTTAGTTATATTTAACCCTGACTAGCAAGTTAAACTTAAGACCGATGCTTCTGACTTTGCCTTAAGAGGATAAATAGGATAATAAGATAATAATGATATATTATACTCTATTACTTTCTACTTTTATAAGATATATAAAGCAGAACTTAATTACCTTATCTATAATAAAGAATTCCTAGCTATTATTAACTATTTTAAGGAATTTAGATATTATCTTAGAGGAAGTAAATACTTAATAAAGGTTTTTACTAATTATAAGAATATAGCTTACTTTATAATAATATAAGAGCTAAATTAATAATAATTATACTATGCTAAATACCTATATAAATTTGACTTTACTATAGTATATTATAAAGGCACTGATAATAGATGCGCTGATGCTATTAGTTAATAACCTGATTTTAATATAGGAACTATAAAGATAAAAGAATAACTCCTAGAACTTAATCCTAAAGGAGAATATTAATTTATATAACCTATTAAAACTATTACTATAATCTATAAAGGAATAATAGAAGAAGAGAAAGAGCGCTATATTGGATTTAAGAAGTATATTTCTATATATTAACTAAAAGAATATTATCAATATATATATAAAAAACCTAAAAAAGCTAGCATAAGCTACCTCTCTTAATATTTTGGAATAGGATGAGACAAATAAATAAGATAAATTATGGATAAATGCTTAATCTGCAAATAAAAACTACAAGGATAGAGATACCTAATATAACTCCTTATAGACTAAACTAAGCAAGAAAGAGTAGAATAGGAGTTTATCTACAAGATTTACTTATATCTATTATATAAATACTAAGGAATTATAAAAATAATAAAATAACTTTAGGAACTAGGCTACTGCTATTTTAAGAAGGGATAAGTTAAGAAGGTTATAAAATAATATAATTTATATATAAAAACAAAAGCATAAAGATATAAACCTTATAAATAACTATAACCCTTACTAGTAGTATAATGACCTTAGGACTTAATTATAATAGACTTTATTATAAAGTTACCTTTATTAGAAGAACCCTTAATTAGAATCTTTTATAATAGCATTATAGTTATAATTAACTAACTTATAAATTTCTTATACTATTTACTATATAGAGAATCTATAGATATAGAAGAACTTTCCTATGTTTTTTATTAATATATTATTAGCATATATAGCCTACCTATAGAAATTCTTTCTAATAGAGGACTTATATTTGCAGTAATATTTTGGCAATTACTTATAGCATAACTTAGATTAAATTACTGACTTACTATAGCATTTTGGCCATAGGTTGATAGATAAACCGAATAAATAAACTAAGTACTTAAACAATATCTAAGGTATTATATTAACTATAAATAGAATGATTAGGTTAAGAAATTACTAATAGCCTAACTTGCCTATAATACTATATATAACGAAAGCATAAAGCTTATACTAGCTTATACTAACTTCGGATTTATACTAGATATATACTATAATATATAATAAGAAAAATCAGTTAACCTAGCCGCTATACTTAAAAGTAATAACCTTAAAAATCTATATAAAGAAATAAAAATAAAACTCGAATTTATTAGAAAATATATAAAAAACTATTATAACCTAAAACGGTTAAAGGGACTAACCTTTTTAGAGGGAAATATAATCTACCTAGCCATAAAAAACATTAAAATAAAATAACTAAGTTATAAATTGGACTATAAGTATATCAGACTATATAAAATTATTAAGAAAATTTCAGAAAATAATTACAAACTAGACCTATTACCTAAGGTTAGGCTCTATCTAGTCTTTTATATCTTACTACTTAAGTTAGCAGCAGATATAATATAAGTTAAAATAGATAACAAACTATAAGAGATCTTAAGACTAGAAGCTTATAAAGCAAAAGCAATTAGAAAGATAGATAAAATTAATAGATAAAGAATATACCTAATTAAATAGAAAAACTACCTAGAAAATAAAAATATATAAGAACTACTAAAATACCTTACTAATGCCTAATAACTCCTAAAGAACTTCTATTAATAAGCTTAAAAGGAATATTACCTAAAATTAAGTTTTAATTAATTAAGTCTATAGCGCCTAGGGACTAAGCCTTAGAAATAATTGCAGATTCCTCCTAAATCTTACCTAACTCCTCTTAAGATTATATTCCCTATATAAATAACTTATTACCCTTTTGCTTTAATAAATGCTTTTATTTATAAATATACTTTAACTTTACTATAGCAGCCTCTAAAACCGCTTTAGTTTCTTCTTCCTCCTTTTCTAACTTAGCATAAACCTTTATATTTTTCTTAATTATTAAGAAAATTAGAAAAAGGAAGGAATAAATAAGATAAGAAACTTATAATAAGAAGCAATACCTAAACTATTATATACCACTTTGGCCTTAGTGCAGTTCTGGCACTAATAAGACTAATTACCTTTAACCTAGTAAGAAAGACTATTTTAGAAATAATAAGAATATAATATAATTTTATTACTAAATCTAATAATATACTTAGAAAGTTTAATTACCTCTAACATTTTTAAATATAGTTTACTTTTAGAAATATAACCTAATATCTTATTAGCATTTAAATAGAAATAAGATTAAGTTCAGACTTATAACTAATAAATAAATAAAAGGATAAATATATAGGTCTTAAGGATAAGACCTAATAGAGGGGAGAGATTATATTATAACCCTAGCAGTTATATTACATAAACCCTATTATTTTCCNTAAGGATAAGACCTAATAGAGGGGAGAGATTATATTATAACCCTAGCAGTTATATTACATAAACCCTATTATTTTCCTTTAATAAAGAACAGAACGCGTTCTTTTAATGCTAGACTAACCTTCTAATTAGTTTGGTTTACTAATAAGATAAGGACTAATAACTTTACTTTAACAGTCTATTTAGACTAATATATAAATATTATCAGTCTATAAAGGATTAATCTTATTTTACTAATAGTCCTTATTATAACCTTAAGTATATAGAATATATTTATTAGCACTTTTATAAGATTCTAGCTTACTAGCTATTAATAAAACTTCTTTATATTAATTAAGCCTAATATATATTAAATNATAAGATTCTAGCTTACTAGCTATTAATAAAACTTCTTTATATTAATTAAGCCTAATATATATTAAATCTACTATTAAGAAACGTGACACTTCGATAACGCTCAGTATACGCCCTACGCCATCTGCCAACAACAAACCTAGCACGGCTTAGTTTAACACAGTTGGACCTAACCGTTACATCTAAGCCCTGCAATTACCCCGCTTCTATCCCAGATATCCTAGTATAATATCCCCCTATCTTAATCGCGCTCTCATAGTCTAAGACTATAACTAGCCTAGTCTTTACAGGTTCTCGGTCTTCTTTAATACCTCCTTGGCCTACTACTAGATATCCTTAAGCTACTTATTATATAAGCTGCTATTAAGGGCCTTAAGAAACCCCCTTTCTCTCTTACTTAATTATATCCCTTTATATAACTTTCTTTTTAAATCCTTAATCTTTTACTTTTTATATTTAAAGAAGTCTTTATTAATTAAAAGGTTTTTATAAATAAATTATATAAGTAAAAGGATTTTATAATTAAAAATTATTATTTTAATATAATTAATATTATCTTTATTAAATTAGGCTTTTTTAATATTTATAATTATTATATATAATATATTACTTTTATCTTTATTTTACTTAAAAGCTTTTTTAATTTTAAGGATTATATTATATCCTTTAATTAAATAAGGCTTATTAGGCCTAAGTACTTATAGGCTTTTTTAAATAGTAGGTATTATAATAAGGTAGTTATAATATTATTAGTAATTATAGCTAGAAGTTAGGTTAGGTTAAATAACTTATTGCAAAAGTGTAATAAATAATTAAAGTATAGTATCCTTTTAGGTAGGTTATAGGAAGAAGGTTAAGGCTAGCTAATAAGTAAGGCTTTTTAGCTAGTATATATATAGCTAGGTTTAGGCTATAATTAAAGTAGCTAGTTATAATAATTTAACTTAATAAAGCTTTACTAGCTATAAGGGTAATAAATATTTAAACTATATTAGATTTTAAAAATACTTAAATATACCTTTTAAGGCTAACTTATAAACTTAAAAAAAAATATTATTATAAAATTTCTTATTATAAATATACTTATTATAATAAGTAAAATTAATAAATATTAAATATTTCTTACTTATTTAAAAATAATAAATATAAGGTATATTAGCTTCTTTATTAATAAACTTAATAAAAAGTATAAGTATTTAGATTTTATAATCCTTATAAGATAATTACTTAAATATATAATTAAATATTATAAAATATAATAATAAAAGGTTTAAGTTAGACCTTATTAAAAGAAGAATAATATTAATTAAGATAATAGGCCTTAAAGGTAAAACTATTAGAAAGGAGAGATTATATTATAATTATAATAATTATATTATATATACCTTATAAAAGCCCTACCTTATTAACTAACTATAAAAAGATTAATAAGTATAAGAATAATAATACTTTAAGATTATATTATTTTAAAACTAATAATAACCTTATATTATATTACTCTTATAAAAATATCTTTAATATATATAATATATTTATTAATACTTTTATAAAACTTAATATATTAATTTTTAATAAAATATCTTTATATTAATAAGCCTAATATATATTACTTAATTATTAAGAGACATAATACTTTATAATACTTAGTATTATATCCTATATAATCTGTAAATATAAACCTAATATAAACTAGTTTATCTATTTAGAAAACCCAACTATTATATAGTAGCTGTGGGGTTATCTGGCATAACGCTAGAAAATCTTCTAGATGAGGAAGAACCGCAGATTCTTAATTTACTTCTAGGAATTTATATATAATATCCTAAAGGCCGAAGTCAGGCTAAAGCCATCTATGATATTAGTAGCCTCAGTTACTGGTAGCCTATTAAGCTATATACTGGTAAGAATTAGCTTATTATTCTTCTCTAGAAGAGAAAGACTAATACAAGGTAAAGAATTAAATCAGTAAACTTTTAATATATTTGCCAAAAGTTATACTAATAAAGGTAGATATTCTAATAGTTATATCTATACTAAAATTTTATCTTATTATCTATAAGACCTAACTATTAAAAAAAGGTAGTAGGCAATGCTTACTCCTAGTAATGCTACTATCTTAAAAAGGCTTTTTAGATATAACTTACTATTAGGTCTACTTTTTTAGATTATCCTCTAAATACCTGGTATATATTAGGGATTTAAGTTAAATACTTAAAATATAATTAGCATAATAAGAGGTAATAAGATACCTAATAAGCCTTAAATACTTTAATATAATAAAACTGATTATTAGATAGGAGACTATTTAATATTTAAAGTATATATTAGATATATAGACTATATTAATAGGGTCAAAGTAAGCATTGCAGTTTATAGACTCCAAGGCTATGCAAGAGCTAGAACTGCAGGTTCTAGGCATCTTGCATAGAGACCACGCTTATGTAGCAGCATTAATCATTAGCAGAGAGGTATTTAAGGGCCTAAATGATCATCTGGAAAGGGAGAAAGTCCTGCTCTGAATTAGAGATATCAAGTACTTTATACCTTCGATCTTTACCCTGCAGCGAGATTTTCTATTTCTCAAACCTTGTATCGAAACCCTCACGGAATTGATCCATGGTAAGGGGAAGCCGGCTTATAGCGCGCAGATATTGGCGTATAGTAGCTTTGTCTCCCAGTCGAAGGCATCATCGTATAAAGAGCTCCCGCATTTCTCGTTATCATGCAAGGGTGTCTTGTAAAAACGTTTTCTTGGCACCCGCTGTTAGCACTCTGCTAGGCCAAAAAAGTTTTTACAGGCCAAAGTGGCAGCAAAGACAGCTGTGGGGCTAGCGGGGCTCTAACAGTTGCCAGAAGAAAGGGATTTGGAGAGTTGACCTTTCTTCGTGACAAGTGTCTCCAATGACACTGAGCTTCGTGAGCTCTTGACATCGCCTTCGGCAAGCCAATGTCGTTTTTTTGTTTCTCGTTTCAGGATCCCTCGATACCAGGTACAAGGAAGGTGGCACTGTGGTTTGGGGTCATAGCGTTATGCCAAAAGCTTAACAAATTTAGAAACCTTGCATCTACTCGCTAGGTCTCAATAGGGGAGTAGCGAAAGCTTACAAGTGATGGCTTACCAAATAATCTATGCCAGGCTTACATTTGATAGCTCTTGAGATGTGCAAGATCATGTATTATCTTCGTACAGTATACATTCCTCCCTAGGAGAAAATATTGTATCTCCTGTTGTACTGTACCATGCTATTTACAAGTCCCGATTCCAACTCCTGATAAGTTTCTGTAACATAGCATCAGAGACCCTGCCGATAATTTGTACCGATCTATCTCCTATCACTATATTTCTCGCCCTCACTAAACCTTCGCCCTCTAAGATTATCGTCTGTTGGCTGTTGTTTCCCACGCTGATATTATCTATATCATATGTCTGCATTTGAAAGGTCTGCTTGGCGGCGTGATTAGGCAAGGCACAGTCCATATAACTCATTGGGTTAGTTTGAATGGTAAGTTTTGAGTCTGTATTGTTTGTAGGATTTTGTTTAGTTGAACTGCATGTGCTGTTTCGAGTTCCTTCTGCTTGCTGTTGGAGCAGAGTAATAGACTCTCTTAGTAGCCTCGCAGATTTTTCAAGTGTCAATAGAGCAGTATTCTGAAGATGGATGAATTCTCTCAAAGTATCCGCCGATGGTTGGTCAGGATCCTAGAAGTCCACCTATTAGCTGACTGCTACCGAGTCCCTAATATACTCACGCGTAATTGCTGGCAATTAGATTCGTCTCTTGACTGGACCATATCTGTGTGAATGTATAGCGAGCTTCTTGGTTCAATACTGATGTTTTGGTTTTTGTCAATCATCTTGATTATTTTGAGGGATGAAGGCGCTTGTAGTTGCCAACAGCTAGAGAATGTGTGGGCTCTCCTCAATGAAGCAATGCGTACTTCGTATTTATAGGCCTTCAGCTTCTAACATGAGCCTCTGATATACCAATCTATAGTCCGTTGGTACGATGGTATCAAGTCGAGACATCATCGATTACAACAATCGGTAACGTCAGCGATCTTACCCGTATGCCATAACAACAACTAGATTCAATTATCATTCGGCTATTCTTTTAGTTGCGTATGTATGACTAGGTTCTTCAAGTGAATGAGAAGACGTGGGGAATGCTGATCTCACATTTTCGATTACTTTCCATGGGACCAGTTTATACTAAACTTTAATGCCACAATGAAGCGAGACCATGAAGAGGCAGGTTTGATAAAGAATCAGTATTAATCTCAGCTACTAAAAATCCATGATGATATGCTCGCCAGCTATTACTTATTCAAGAAGAAAGTATAGGCCAGAGTAGGGACCCGGTGGCGCCTGAGTTTGCAGCCATAATCTAACAGGTGACCGGTCCCCTACGGGTTCTGCCAATGCGGTTGAGGAACTAGCTGAGTCCTAGACGCGGCGTAAAGACGCTTGCGGCTCAAACCCCACTTTCGATAGCACTGCTCCTCTACTGATTCTAATCCACTACGTACAGGAGGCGCACCCGACTCTGTTAGTGATTAGATTATGTGCCAAAAATGACCGCTCCATGTCCTTCCAGAGCGCGTACCTTGACCAGACTGCAAATTTCGATCTCTAGAATGCGTTTCTGAGAAGTAGAAAGAGAGTTAGCCGTCTTGGTTGTTTGCGCACATCAGTAAGGCTAGGCGTGGCAATATGGTCGAAAGAATAGTGGTCGGAGATTGGAGGTATAGTCAAAACGATCAAAGATAGAAGTAGAAGCAAGATGATGATTCATCCATACTTGTTGGCTTTGCGTAATGTCAATGTAGTTGAAATGATGTGGCTGCTGGGCTAATGATTTTCTTTGCCGTAACCCCGATGAATACCGCAGTGGGCCCGACTTAACGTACAATGCTGGTAACCAAGTCGAGCGGATAAAAAATAGTAGTATCATGCCCACGGCCTACAGAGTACGAAGCGTCATAGAGTCCGGAAGAAGGTCCTTTTTTGGACTCCATGATGGCTGTAGAATTTGAGCTATGCCATTTCCGTCACTTCCTTTTTCGCATGGGACGTATTCATCTTTCCAGCGAAGAATAAGCATGGGTATAGAAGCCAGTGGCAAACCAGAATTTACTGTCGAGAAGGCCCCTGTCTACTCTGCCCCTTGATTCGGATTGGCACATTCCATCATGTCCTTAAGTCAGCTTCCTCCTCGTCCTGGCCCGCCACCTACCTACCCCCTTCCCCCCTTACCAAAGCGAGACAAAATCTCTACGAACTGCATGAGTAGCCGACGATGCCCTTCAAATCACTCTATCATACAGAACATTTGGCGGAGGACTTTAGTGGCGGCGTTCAATCTAGCGACCGCGCACCCTCACGATTGCATTTTCTGGCTACGGCTAGATGATGGCTAGATGATTAGTCTTAGATTATCTGTCTTGAAGAAGGCGACGTCCCAGATGTTCATGGAACTGTGACCACTGCGCACCATCGAAATAATTGTTGAGAATTTCGTTCAATACAGTTCCTATATTGACTGAGCTGAGTTTGCAACAAGGCAAAGCTTGGTGAATGATGCAGATATGAAGGGGTATCTGCCGAAGAGCATCGCGAAGCTGGAGGGGCTTGCGGGGATAGCTAGGATGGCCTGAATCTAGTAGGACTGTTATCTAGTGGAAGACCGGATTTTCGGCGCGGCAAAGGCGAACCGCACGATCCACCCTCTAGGCCTGTCTAGTATGACTGGTGCGGAAATAGACTATGGTCCGGAGGGTGGTGGAACTACCTTATACGGCTCTTCTAGGTAGATAAAGGCTTAGTTACGACATTTATAAAATATACTATGAATGACAGCCACGTCATGCGCCCCTTCCTGTACACCATTTTTGTCTCTTTCTAACCCCCAGTCTCCCCACTTTTTGACTTCATGCCTTTGAAGCAAAGTTACTGTAAGCCCTAGTCGTACTTTGGTCAGAGAGCGCATGGCTTTTATGAACAATTTCTTGCGTTCATCTTCACCAAGGATCAGCTTCTCCAACTAAGGAGCTCACTCCGGGTGCTCGCGCAACTGATCGAGCGCCCTTCCAGAAAGTTTTTCCCCACGACCACGCGAAGTGGCGGTAAGCTCCCCCGAGGTTAGATTGGGGCAGTTCTCGAAGAAGCTGAGTAGGCCGCGGTCAGTGACGAGAGACGTAGCCTGAAGCTGTACTATCTTCAGGTTGGGGCATTACTTTCCAAGACAGGCAACCGCTTCGTTTGTCAGAGACTCTGCATTGTTCCGTGCGCTTTAACCTACATCCTCATCTCTAAATATGAATTACACAATCTTCCCGCATACTGGGCTTCCCAAAGCCAGGATGTCGTCAACGTGATCACTTGAATGAGACGAGGTCAGCGTGAATCGACCAGATTATGGGCAGCTCACTTACTCGGTCAGCACAAACTCACTGCCGAAGACAGTATTTCTAGTAGACGTCCCGATCGCCTGCTCATGCTTGCCATCCCAATCGTGATCGCTACTTGTGAAGCGGGCATTCTTGACACTTTTGGGGATGGACTTGAGCGGCGATCTCTTTGGGAGACTGTGGGCAGGAGCTTGATCGCCCGAAAATGTGTTTTTCTTGGCTGTCCGAATTGGAGGCATTGGATTTTAGGACCAATGAGGCACGAGCAGAAGCACAGAGACAGAGAGAAGAAGTCGATAATTATGAATGCTTTTCACCCGTTCTGCGTGATGGATCACCAACTTCACTGGGTTATTCACCGACTTCGCCGTGTTATTGGTGGTCAGACGAGGCGGATGATTCTTTACCTCATTGGAAACATCATATACAAGAAATGCCTTTTTTGTCCAATCCCAGACCTCGTGCTGAGAGGAACGAATCCCAGTTTCAATGCGGGGCTAGTACACTGGTTAGCAGCCTTATTCACGAACCCGGCACTAGCCTCCAGCCGTAAACGTCAGTGCCGCCATTGTAGAACGGTCTGTTGACCGATAAACTTAGCACGTTAAGGGTTGTTTGTCAATGCATGGATCCGCCGAGGCTGCCAAGCTCTATTGGGCAAACAACTTACAGCAATATGTCGCTAAACTGATTGACTCCACATAGACCAGCGAATCATGAGCTTTTTATGCGATGATTATATTTACCTGTCGTAGTGCTAAGTCAACCTGGGCTGAAGCAAGATGAGGTTGAGATAGGGGATGGAGATACAAGATTGTCTGGGGCGACACGAAACGCAACGGGAAACTAAGGCTTTACAGCTAGTGAAACCAGTATATATGTGGCTGCTGAAGTGGCTGTTCATCGGAGAAAGGCTCACAGGCGTATCGTGAAGATTGTTATTGGACTATGAAGTCATACAACTAACTTATACTTCACTAGGCAAGGTGGTGGGGCCCCAAAATCTAAAATCAGAAGGTAGAAAATCGAACGTAGAATTAGATCGACCTAAAAGGTCCAAGACCCCTAAGGCTTTGGGGAGGCCATCGTTTTGTTCTTCGGGTAATCTAAAGAAGAAGGACCCGAGCCTGAAGTTGACTTCGGTGCCAGCTTAAAACCTGGCCCATACCGATCCCTAAATTCTGAAACCATCTCATCCGCCATCGCTTCCTCACTGGCTAGAGGTGGATCGTCGCGCGTAGAGTGGCTGTCATGAAAACTGTTCTGAATGCCAATGCGTGCCATGTCCCTCGATATCGCCTGGAGTGAAGTATCGCTGAGATGGCCAGCCACCTGCCTTGATCTCCAACCTAAGCCTCGATTCTTGCCATGGATCGTTTTTCCGTCCGTCGAAACCACGTATTGCCAGGCATCTCCCATACCCTCGTTCTCGACAATGCTAATGCTTTTGTTCAACTGGTTATCGGCTTTAGCACAGATCTCCCTACATTGTAAGGCCCCCTCTAACTCCTCCTTCAGCCTTGCAAAATCATCAATCTCTTCCTTTGATACAATACCTGCTTTCGATTTCATGATCAACTTGTCCATTATATTTAGCATATGTCTTTCCAGCTTCGAAGACGTCATAGCGAGACTATCCTTGCATCCCTGCAACCCCTCGTTCATGACTCTGTCGTATAAGGTGCTCGGGTCTACAGATTTGTGAGTGTCGCTACTGCGCTTCGTCGTGGCCTGGAGCTGATTGATGTGATCGGATAACTGAACACAGATTTGGAGACAATTTTGTGTGCCTAGTCGCTCGTCTCTCAGATACTGCAATTCTGTCGCATCTTCATCAGATGCTGGCATAGCATGTCTTAATATGCTCTCGAGCTTTTCATCGATGCTTTGAAGCTGACCCTCAAAATCATCAGTGGCAATCCTGACAAGGTCTCGATAGCTTTCAAGCCTTTCAGCGGTGATAGAGGATTTGCGGCTAGTAAGGTCAAAAATAATCAGCACCACCCTTGGCTGCGTATAGGGTCAGACTCACAGGGTCGCATCGGTAAGAGCAATATTGATGGTCATTTTATAACCTGTCAGTAGGCGCCTGAAGCCATCCATATCTTTGCCCATGCATTTGAACTTGGCCCAGTCTCGAAAACTCGTCCGATTACTGTACCGTGACGCACACTTGACAATTTCTTCTTCAAACGCTTTGCAAGCTTTGCCACATTGCAGCAAGGGAAGATGGAGGGCAGCGAGATCTATATCAGGGGTGGCTCGGACTGTGTCGGTGAGTGGCTGAAGAACCCCAGTCAGGGCCTCCAGTTCATCGCTGAGGTCGCGAACGAGCGAATTATAAGACTGAAAGCTTTGGACGAGCTCATAGAGTGTGATGCCTGACTGAAAAGCAAAAGTTGCCAACGCTACCAGTCCAGAAGTCAACCCGATAACTTCTGCCATTGTGCCCGGTGCATGAACAGTGAAGATGGTGTGTTTTTGTTAGTATCCAGGACGAAGTGTCGCGGGATCAAGATAGATTTATAAACGCCAGAGGTCAGCTCGTCGATAGGATCATGTTCCAGTAGAAGACGAAGAGCAAAAGTATCAAAGGTATACCTAGAAAGCACTTCTGGCCGGTTCCAGGGGCCCTGCTAGCAGTAGGAGCAGTTTCAGCGGCTAACCTACCAATTATCGATAGGATACCACGACAGGTACCGTCGAGACATTGCTACTCAACCAATAGTCGAACAGTGTAAGCGCCTGTCATCCAGATAACATGGACATATGACCCTTGATATGGTTAAGCTGGCGGCTAAATCACCGAGAAAATAAAATTAAAAGGCTGGACCGAGCTGCTAGTGCTTACATTCCGGAAAGGACAAACTCGCTATCTGGCAACTCGTCTAGGGAACGGGCGCTTAATGTCACAGTGTCCGCCCCTAAGATATAATGTTCGGGACAAGATTGGTCACGCCAGGTATCACAGTGGGGCAAAATCCGCCCCGCAAGTGACACGCCGGGAGGGCTGAGCGAATCACAACGTGATACACAATTGGGAGCATTGGCATCTCTTTCTTCACACTATTGGCTATTGACAGTCCATTGTTTGCAGTTCATGCTTGGCTGATTGAAGTGGGCACGACTGTAACTAGTCGCTGTAGATGAGGCGATAGAAGCAACTTGCACATGGCTTTCTTAATTCAGAACATATTCGCGGCCTCACTCTAACTTACTTCTTTCCCATGCTAAGACACCGCAATAAACGATCTAGTTGTACGCAGTGCGGGGGAATAGTTACCTTATATTTCTCCCTGGGACAGTGGATCAGTGAAGCCCCTCATTAGTCGACTAAGAGTCTTGTTCCGTAATTGTCTTCTCGAATGTTCTGGTAATATTGACTGTATGATACCTGTACATGGGATATTGGCTCCATGACTATGACCGGCCCGAGATCTGCCCCTATGCATGTGTGATACATAACAAGTACTGCGAGGATTCGTACACTTACTGTCATAGCGTGCATCAGGGTTACAAAGCCCCGCTGCGTCTGTCTGTCTAGACAACCTCACTAAACGTTCCCTCGAGGCCTGTTCCCTGATACGTAGGCACAATAAGTACCAGATACGTGTATCACTGGCGGTTGGGACAACTGACCATCATGGGCGATATTTTTAGGCTTGGCCGCCGACACAAACGAGCCGGCGCATCAAGGATACAGTAGAGTGCCAGCTTTTTACACATGTTGAAACCGTTGTCTGATGCGCCAAGCGGGGCTGCGGTGGTCAGCTAAACCCCACTTACGAACTCAGCGTCGTCCAGTTTGATTCGCCTGGGCACCGCACCCCTCTTTCATGGGCGGCAACAAAGGGACACGAGCCTATCGTCAAGCTTCTGTTGGAGTCAGGAAACGTCGACATATATTCCAGAGACAATTTAGGCCGTATATCGCTGTCAATCGCCCCAGAACCGGGACATGGGCCATTTTCAAGCTTCTGCTAGATGCGATGCAGGGGAGGCGAGACCGTTAAGCCTTCGGTCTTTCTTTCTACTAGCAACGACTGATGACACGAGGTTATTGTGGTATAGTTGGTCTATATGGCGAACATGATCCTATAGTTCCGTACCTGAAATTTGCCATGGCGAAGGCTCTAGGGCCCGCCGCAAGCGTTATTGCTGATATGTAACGAAGATGATTGGAGTAATCGCAGGGAGAACTATGTAGAGGACATGAATAACGAAGAAATGGCAAGGGTACGAGTTGGGAACGAGTGGAGCGGGAT
Organism: Fusarium cf. hostae; assembly: GCA_011035825.1. Classification (NCBI taxonomy): domain Eukaryota; kingdom Fungi; phylum Ascomycota; class Sordariomycetes; order Hypocreales; family Nectriaceae; genus Fusarium; species Fusarium cf. hostae. The sequence goes on from WEXE01000574.1 coordinate 27,797, forward strand.
TATCGTGACACGGGTATCGTGAATCGTACGAACCTAGCCAATTCCGTGGCGGCGAAAGGTACGTCCACGGTGCACTTAGAGAACCAGTATGGCGGATGGATATCTTAGCTAAGGCTGGGTTTCTAGTTTATCTACCTTCTAGATATCAATTTGTTCAAGGGCGATATATGTACGTATTCGCGTCGATGCTGCCATTCTTGTCGAGATGAACGCCACCCACCTTATAAGTTCATCGTATAGTTTGGGATCGATCCTCTAAACAACAAGCGCGATGACCCATATTCGCTTCAGTATATTACCAAGTATTGAGCCTGCTAGGGCCTCCTGTGTCCTCACTTCAAGCAACATTTTGACTCAAATTTACGATTGTGCCTTGGAGTCCATCTCGACTCTGCCCGAGTCCAACAGAAGCTTAACATTTCTGATCACATACCAGACGTCATAAACGGGGGACATAACTGTAGTAAAAGCATAGGCAGAAACGACTCTATATAAATGGGATGGAAGAACCCCCAGGCAACAGTCCTAGAACTTCCTAACCATTGGTGTATGATAAGCGCATTGATTTCTTCAAGGATCGTCGTTTGTATTGCTTCCTAGGCGTAAGCAAAACAGCGCATAGCATTATATAAGAAATAACCCAAGACCAACATGAGCCTACTGCTTTATCTTGCTCAGCAGTTGACTTTAGTAACCGCCTGCATGTCTCCGGTAAATCAGTGGTTGCATCTATTGATCCGCCCGTCAACCAGTGTCGCGATTTTGCATTATGGCTGTATTGCTACATCACTAGTCGCCCTCGTATCTTTAATAAGAAAAACAACACCTCGGTGGTGTGGCCTCATGAGTAATCCAAGGTTACTGCCGCGTCAGGTGTCGTCACGGCATTGGAGGGGTGCTATCAGCCAATCATTAGCCGCTCGATTTGGAACGGTCGAATCGTAGCGCCTTCGCTGTTGCTGCCTCGGGCCGTAAAATCGAAATCCGCTGGCAGCCTACCAACCTGACTGTCCATCGTTGTTGCCCACGAACACCCTGCCATTTAGACGAACAAAACAACCAGAACCTCCCGATACAGCGGTTCTTTGTGGGATCATTTATTACGCTTCTAGACATGCAGGCCTTTCGCCTTTTACCCAACGCCTAGGTCTCCGAAATAACCGCAGCGCCAAGATACAAGATCGAACACCATATCACCAGCACCCGGAACGATAATTATGATGCAGGCTTCACGGTCCGCCGAAACCTCAAAGCCTTTTACATCAAACCCTCGCCATCGCAGTTTGCCAGCTTCCCCATGACGACGGAGAAGTACCTGTTATAGATGGAGGTATTTTGATCAGGCGAAGAGGTCCTTGGCAACATCTACGACACCGACGTCTACAAATGGGTCATGGCCCCATTTAAGCCGCTCTTCGCCGAGCTCGCGCTCAACCCGCTATGTCTCCTAAAGGACATCAGGATCACTCTGCACGATCATCTTTTCCCAGAGTTTTTTCGTCTTTGCCCTAGATATTATTAATAAAAAGCTATATCCGCGCCGTATCGCAGCAGAACAATCCCCTCATCGGCCGTCATTCGTCCGCTTTAATAACGACTTCCTCGACGATCTGGAGACATAGACAGCTTTCTACAATCCCGCCGGAATCATCTTAAGCTTCAAAGATCCCAAGGACGCGCTCTTCAAGCCGCTCAACAAGTTGCCGGAGAACGACTAAAGAGTGTTGAGGTTCAGGAACGAGGAGCTTCTCTCGTGGGCATGAAGGTACCTAGGCCAAACGAAACCTCGCTTGTCAAAAATCGGTTTGCTCTAGATAAACACTACCTTCAATCGACATGTACAAACTCCAGGATATCCTTATGGAATGCAAAAAGGTTGGGTGACTGTCCAACCTAAAGGATCCAGAATTGTTGGAATGTTTGCCACCTGCGTATGTATTGCCTTAATTATGCTGCAATATCGGTATTATTTCCTATGGAGATGCTAACATTTATTGCAACAGGGTAATACTCTAAATAATATCGGTTTAATATCAATAGACTTAGTAAATAGTAATACAGAGAAAATACATAACTAGATATCATTTTACATATAATTTTGGTTATACCAGAGGTGTGGATTGCTTGGCGTCGCAGTTAGTGATGATCTCAGCGCTGTCTTTAGCACACAGCTCACTAATTATCTTAGTTGTTACCCAATGCTCTCAAGCTTCGACAGAAATGCGCTCCAAGTCTGTGACAACATCATAGGGATGCAATACTGAGATGAAATACTCTGCACGAACGCGAGCTGGTCTTGCACCAGAAAGGTGAGCACGTACGGGGTACTTTTGCCACAATTGTGTTTTTTCTTGTCCTCTGTTGTAAACTACATGCTCATCCTAGGACTCATGACAGAAGAGAAACGGGCAATTGCACGCTGCGCCAAACGTTATCGAAGTCACCACATACATATCTTAAACCCCAGATTTCCACCAACAAAAAATTTGCCCAACTCTACCCTCTCTTCTCAATTATTGTCAATTTTTTTTATACCCAATAGTTCTAGTCCCACCAAGTTTGCTTTGGCTCTGTTTATCTTCTCCCCTTCCTATAAACTCAATTGAAATTCATGTGACAGGCTACATGTCGGCAGTCTGATCAAACTGCGTCATGTGCTATGCATGAGAAGCAAAAAAAGTGTTCATCGAGGCAAATTTGAAGATTCTATGGCTTATTGATACTGCTGTGAACTTTTCTGGAGCATTTACCCTTTAAAGAGAGAAAAATGCTAAAGGCTATCACAATCTCTACTGGAGAGGAATAGGAACTACATAAAAACATATATTTCCTACTCAAAGTTAGAACATATGTATCCAACTAGTGCCAATCGTCCCTCAGCGACCCTGTTTTAGTTTAGTTTAGTACCGAACTTGAATCGAGCTCTGGGTTCGATATGGAAGGTCGGCCTGTATCTCAACCCAAGACCAGCCATCTTGCTTCATCTTGCGTACTTTGTTATCCTCTTCTAGCGTCCATTTCCGGCTTGATAATCTAGTTGCGGAAGGCAGAGCCTTAGAAGGCCGTCTGTACCCCTCGTGATGCAATACAATCGCATCGTCTAGTCAAAAGTAACAAGTCTCCGCTCTGGTCCTACCCAGCCTAGCCATCCTTACCCCTATATATCATGCCCAAAATTGAGCTACCAGATTCCTCACGAACCGCCAACTTTGAAAACCGACGTACCCAGTTATCATAGAGGGGTAAACCGGCCTCAAGTATTGGGCTTTATAATTTTCTTTAGATTCCGACAGCCATAGGACACTGACATTGCCGGTGTAATCGTTCTCATTCCACTCGTAAATCAAGGCGTGTATAAAAGGGTCCAGTAGAGTTTGCAAGTATAAGGGCATCAGGGGTGAGGTAAAGAAGCTAATCTTGTTTCGGGTTCCAGTTGCACTTGAAGGAGATTAGCTATGCTGAGTTAACGCGCGATAGTCTCGGCATCGGCACCGGCGCGAATGCGACGGACAATCTCGTGGACTTCGGCCTGTGGCCAAGTCTGTATCGCGCGATATATAACGGCAGCAGGGTGCAACACTTGAAGCGCTTCTAACCACTCTCTGAAATTAGCCTCCGATATTTGCCGGTAAACACAATTGATATGCTTTTCTCAACACTGAGAACATAACAGCCGAGCACCGTTGCACTATAAAAACCATTTAACCCACAATTAAATAAACCTCAAAAAAAAATCAAAAAAAACACTACTTTGAGTTTGAAGAGATGGAGTTTGATTGTGGCATACCTTGCTTTTCTGTCGTCGGCAGGACTCGCAAGCTAAAGATATAGAAACTCTTCTTCATGCTAAGGGAGCTGTTCGATGCCCGGCATAGGTCTCTACCAGATAAGGGCGCGGAGCTGGGAGCAAAGGTCGGAGGTTAGTTCCCTGACTTAAGTCGTATGTTAATAAGGTCGAGGAATCTGAGAGATTAGAAGTTCTATTTGGCGGTATATTTGACGTTCTTAGTGACAGGTTGCTACATTAAAATATATGCAGGGCTACGGCCTCTAGCTGTTAACTGAAATGATAACATAGCCTTTAGCTAGACCCTCAAAGAAGCTTACAGGTAAAGCCAGCGTGTAAATTACCTACTATGTTCTCATGATCAGATAAATGCCGCCCCTTGCAATAGTTGTTTTCTCAACAAGAATGATGTCATGGTGGTCAAAGGATGATCCTTACATGCCGCAATTTGGCACACATTTTCTCCGCCATTGATCGGACGAATCAGATTGACGTATCATATCTGCCTCAACTTTAAGGTCAGAGCGAAACGCGAAAGGTCCTATGTACATCGCTAGTATACTTCATATATTAACATAATGAAGGAGAACTGAAGAAGCTACACATGTTTGGAGCCTATCCGATCAGAAAGCCCAAAAACGCTCATTACAGGCCCAGACGAGTGACTCTCGTGATTTGATTAGTCAGACAAGATGCTTACCCGGCGCCTCGGGTGTACTGGAACCCTATCAATATTGACACCAAGTTGATGTAATGAAAATACCCTACCCAGCCACTATGATAAGCATGTGACATAAAGATAGTCTTATATCGAGTGAGTAAGCATTTATCATTACCGGCGAGGAGCACGACATTAGCCAGCTAGCGGGACTGGATTCTTATGGAGAGCAATATTCCATGAACTGCGCACTGAATGCTGAGCGATCTCGACTAGAAGCGGAAATAGCCCATCTAAACTACCTTCTTGCAGCCCACAAGGATTGTTGTGGCACTTCACAGGTCTGCGCACTCCATGCACCTGGGGCTCCCTCAGAACACAGCGGTAAGCAATGCCTCTTCCCGTTAAGACTGCAAAACTTACTAGACCGCTAGACATGCAATATCGCTAAAAATAGGGCAACCATGAAGGTTGCTGATTCTACCGGTAAAATCGAATGAATCATTCTGTGAACTCGGTAAGCAATCGCACCTCGAGGCTATTTCCCATGGCGCAGCATGCAATTGTTGAATAGCTTATTTCGACTGGTCGCTGACTAACGAAACCGGCATAGATTCCATCTACGTATAGTCTATGCAAGAACTCTTCAACACAGGTTGCCGAATACTTTCGGGGCTCAATGGCCGGTAGATTAGCCCCCGACAGAGCGGCCCGTTCATTGCCCTCAAATCGGGGGCTGGGTCCTGGCGATTATCCCGCCTGGTGCGATTAGCGGACTACCCAACGCACCTGCGACGACACTGTGCTCCATTTCAATGGTACCGGATGGCTTTCATGATGATGGACGTTATGGATCGTAGGAGAAGCCACCTCGCTGATACCGCCACTTCATACAATAATGTCAAAGTGCCCCCTTCATAGTCAAGATGACCCCTCGCTAGCTTGAGAATGTCGAACCCAAGGCCAAAAGCTGTTGCAGGTCGCTCCCCAAGAATCCGTCTCGGCTCCTTCACCACCATCACCTTCGCTGACCCATTGATTGTGTGCCACGAAGGGCGGCATAGGCAGGGCGAGAGGTCGCTACTAGTTTAATCTGCGAATCGGGCAATCGGATTCACTGTTATTCCGGCACAATCAAGCCGGCCTGCGACGTCATATCTACGTCTGTTCCCTCCAGCCCAATCGCGGCTCGTCTGCCACCGACTTCAGGAACTAAATATTCTCCAACTTCCTTGAAATTGGTTTCCAAATCAACAAAGACACTACTATAATCAAATCTTATCAGTGATTATTCTGAATTCTTAAAAGAAGAACTATAAGGTAGGGTATGATTCCCGTAGCTCCTCATTTAACGTCTGCGAGTTATTATGTCTAATCAACCTACCAGACAACTACATTATGGATGGAGGAGGATCAATGGCAATCGATTCTACAAAAGATAAGCTAGGTGTCGACGTCTTCAATACACTACCCATCTCCTCCAATCCCTTTTGGGGGCAATGGTGTTCAATGGATCAGCGAGCCCTTCACAGTCGACGGAAGGGGGGATTTTGGCGAGCGTTTACAGGCAAAGTGAATTCTTGTTTAATGATTCCATACCTACCTTGCATTGCCAAACTTGTGAACTGTGCGATCTAAAATACCTTGCAACTGACGAATGTCGTATTTATAGAAAGTTGCTGGCCCGGCATAGTACAAAGTATTTAACAGCAACTGAACGTCATCTCCATATCTTGACAATGTTGTATAGTGCTATAATGCAGAGACGTAAATCACATAAAATGCATTAAGGTTTCTCATTATGGTCAAATTCTATGTGGCTAGCTAATGTCAACCATCTCTCACAGGACTTGTTTAATTTTGTCGAGTACCGGACCTGAATCGAGCCCTGGGAACGATGCGGAAGCGCACGCTGAATCTCAGCCCAAGAGCAATGACCCTGTTTCATCCTAAAGACCGTTTCGTCCTCCTCTGATGTCCACCTGTTCCTAGACGAGCTTGTACCCAACAGCAAAGCCTTGCGTGGCCGCTTGTTTACTTTCTTAGGCGGTGATATTAGTTGATGAGAACAAGGCTGGCGTGGACTAGCACTCCATTCAAATTGCAATTGGAATGTTGTTTTACCACCCTCAGTGATGCGCTTCAATACCACATCTTGTAGAGGCCACTCCTCAAATCGAGCAAGGACCGAGCTAGCCTCTGAGGCAACTGTTATAGCCTGCGATGAGGCTGTACTCTCAGTGTCACATACCTGTGACGTTCGACGCTCTCTGTGTAGCTGTGCGATGCATCTTGCCGACCGTGTATTGCGAGAGCACCTACTAGCAGGGCTACTACCAAGGGTTGGACCAAGAGGGAACCTGGATGCTCTGCGATGCTTGCGACAATGCTGCCCTTCATCTTCGGGATCCTCTTCAGAATCATGCTGCTGAACCTGGGGCGGCGAAGGATGATACTTATTATTATTAACGCCTGTAATACCAAGACCGTCTCCGCTATCAGACCCAGTGCTATCTACATCGCCGTCCTCGTCTTGCACCTGCGCAAGTATAAATGGAGATATGCGACAAGAACGACGAGAACGACATAGAGAAGACAGTTGAGCTTCGGGTGCTGATGAAAACTGAGCCTCTGAGGAACCTGACTTGGCATTGTTGGATGAGAAGCTGCTGTGATTGAGAACTTGGTCTTTTTATGGCTTATATAATACCTTTGCTATATAGGATACTAGAGAGACTTTAAGAATTAGATCGATGCATAAGGAGCCTATATATATCTCCTTATTATATATAGGCGTCTTATTAATTGTTTCTAGAGTAGTCATAGTAGGGCTATATATGCATATAGAAGGAGTTATAGGAGCATCCTGTGATCTATAATAGTCGTTATTAGAGAGGGCATCGGTTGCCATATTAGGCTCACTGGTCTTCCCTATAGCTTCGGTGGTAAGCTAATTATTTAATGTATCTAGGCAAAGTTGGCTTTCGTAACCATTTAGCAAGGCAATAGAGCTTGCATCTTTACCTAGTATCTTATCTCTGATAAATATGCATAGTATCCTGCAGAGGGTTTAGCAATTCGATTTAGAATTAAAGTTAAAGTCTATATAAGACTCCAATCCCCTTTACTAGAGATAAAAATAGACCTAACCTAGAGCCTATTAAGGGGCCAGCATCAGACTTAGTCACATTGCGTTTAATATTTATACTATCTATTTCAGGACCATTAGGCTATATACCTAAAAACTTATAGGGTAAAAGAACTTATATAAATTATCTATAACGACGGTTAAAGTAGGTATTATATAGCGTGATTAGGGACTGTTAACATCATGGCTTCCCATGTTGTCTTCATCTTTAGTATTAGAGTCATCAGAGATCTAAATGGCGGCGTTTTGGGACTCTCTAGAAGCTGAGGCCGTCCTCTCGTCGCCGTTCTCAACATCATAGGGTATCAATGCTATGTTTAAAATCTTGAAAAATCTAAAAAAAGTTACAAGTTAGAGGATAAGGCGTTTATTCTAACAGCAGTAATAAGTGCAAGATAAGCAGGCATTGTCTAACTTATATCCTCGCTCGAAAGCTTATCATAGGAGCTATTTAACTGGCTGCCATGCAGATTAACTGCTCCTGCTTTCTCTTATTTTTCTTTTCTTAAAACCGCGGCCTATCTACTAAAAGAGAGACACATAATGCCATTTCTTCATCATACCAATCCCCTTACTGCCGGGATACACCAGCTAACCATAACTCCATCCCCTTATATATCATCAGTAATTAACATAACATACTAGCAAGGCAGAGTCCTCGGGAATACCAATAGAGGAAGGTAAGGACAGATGGCAGCCCGTTTGTGCATGATAGGTCGCTTAAGTTTATCAGATGCCATCAGATATAAAGTTACCGGCAGCTTTAGCTCTTCTATCTGACCATCAGGGGACTCAATAGTGCGCCTGCATTTAGTCAGTTACCTGCAACCGCGAACTTCTTAGACCACCTGGAGGGACTTAGAGACTTAAAATGCCATTAAAAACACTCTATAATCCTGGCTATAACCTTAAGGTAGCTAAGGCAAACACATACATACAGTACTAATAACTAACCGAGGCATAGCTACTGCTAATTACTACTTTACTAAATTACTACTTTTATAATAAATAGGCACTATAGTTAAGATTACTACCGCCCCTTAGGTAATAAAGGAGGCCAGTATTAAGAACCTAGAATATAATAAGACTTACCTGGTTAGCAGGCGGTATTAGTTAGCGCAGGTCGTAGTTACATACTCTGCCTGCTATGCCCTACTAGGGGCCACTTAGGTAGGAGGAAACCCTGGCGGAATCTCTTAGTGGCACCCTAGCTAGGTCTGTAGGCAAACTTATTACAATATCCTGCATTATGCATTTAAAGGGGCAGCAATATAAGATAACGCGGCATTTCTACTATTAGCTAGGTAATAACCAGAGGCCTTATAATAATAAGCATAGATATAATAGGCTTAAACTATTACCTAAGGAGGTCTATAGCTATATAAGGCGGTCTAGCCTAGGGGATATCTTTGAACTACAGGCAAGATCAGACTCTCCGAGACGAGAGCAAGAGAAGGTCAGGCAAACACAGACAAGAGTTAGAAATTGATTCCAAGGGCCTAAATAGATTTTTAGCGGCCAAACTCGCCTGCTAAAGCTCCTCGATCACAATTCGAGAATAATGCAAGCATCACTTCGCTCAGTGCGAGCTGGCAAGGGCGATACCAATACATGAAGTTGACGCGGCAGGACATGGGACTGGTAAGGGACCGTAGATGGTTGATGGCTTAATAAGGAGTGGGACGGCATGGATTAGATGGGCGGAGCTTAAGAGGAAGTAGAAGTCAAAGATATATGTCTACGGGGTAGGAGGCGGTGGTTGTCTTATATACAGGGAATCACGTGGGGCGCGCTTTGCCCGTTTGGGCGGTGCCGCTAAACCGGAGACGGCAGCAACGTGTTCGCGATTACGGAGCGTTGGACGAAGGCAGGTCGTTGCTCTCTTCATTCAATCCCAAAGGTTGAGTCAAGTCTCTGATGCTCCGTCACTCCACAAAGGATAGTGCCCGTGATATGACTATAAAAACCTTATAATCTTGGCCTCTTTGAATGGTTTGGGTACTAATCCATGTACGATGACAGCCAAGCGTTTCCGTTACCGAAGCCTGACCTCCACGCCCGTTCGTTTTGTAAAACCGCCATAGGCAACTGAAAATGGTAGGCCTTGAAGTTAATATATGCATTTCAAAAGAAGACTGACGAGGCTAGGACATCTTGAAGTGATGCCCAAGGCACAAATTGGCTTATGGGGTCAGACTAGACTTTTCACGATGGGACAAATATATTTCTGCCTTCCCTCTCTTCCAATTGCACAACTGCCGAGCCACACAAACCCAACTGCGCCTGAACAGATGGCCTGCCCTTACCCTCAGCTTCGTAATCACTGAGTATTATGCCATGCTCACAAGGCAGACTTCTCGGTAATAACGAAAGGCTGCCTGCTGATCCAGCAGGCCTTTCAGGAATAGCTCATCTTTTAAGGTAGTTGTGACGTGTCTCCTCAATCAAAAAGCACGCAGCGCGGATGGCTTCCCTAATTATAGTTTTGGGCAGCCTCAGAAAAGTTGCCATACACCATCAAGCCGCAGATCGAGTATGGAGGTTACCTAAGTACTCCGGCCGATAGGGAAGCCCGAGGTACCGTTTCATGAAAGGAAAACTTATGTTCATGGCCCAAAAGAAGCCACAATATACTGAATCTCAAGAGTGTCCTATTTCAGCTTGGCTATCAGTTTTGCAGGTTAAGACTTGATAGAAAGAGAGGATATGCCGCCGGTATCATTTAAGCGCGGTTGTCTATTAGTAGTACTAGACGAAGTCACCGTGGTGTGGGTGGGGCTGTTCTAATTTTGTTAATTGCCAGGGGCCGAAAAGCGACACCAGGACGTCGGCTCAGCCGAGACTCAGGTTAGGCTCAGGGAAGGCTCAGGCTAAAGCGGCGACTACTTAGGATAGTGGGCGAGAGAGGAAAAACTGTAAGTCGATATTCACATTGCGTATTAGGCTGTTTTATATAGCCTGTTCTCGATACACCAAGATGTAATACGCACACCGTTTTGTAAGTACTAGATGTTGCAAGACCACCCAAGCAGAGCTTCCTCCAGAGTGTTACAATCTAACCCAGGAGTTCCAACCGTAGTCTTATAAGTGCAATGTTATAGAATGCTTTTAGATTTGGCCGTTGAATCAATTCACGAGCAGTCCGTCCGGTATAGTTCCTGAACTCGGCGATGTTTTCCTGGATCCACTTAAGGGCTTGTCGTTGATCCTGAAGGTCTAAATTCGCCAAGCCAGCTTTTTTAATTGCGCGGCCTGGGAGGATACGAAAGGGACCGACACGATAACTGAAGGTGACAAATAAGATCGGAGTCTTCATTTTCCTGGACGTTTCGACAAGAAAGGTTCCGTTGTTTCTACCGTCACGGGTACTTTCCTTGTGAAACCCATTGCCGGGAATCCACATAAGGATAGGTAACTTGTCACCGGTCTGGGTACCAGAGGGCCGTACAATATTGAGGTACAATCAGTCTTCATCCATAGGATCAGTCGTGTTCTGACTGAAACCAATCAAGTTGATGGAATTGAACATGCATCGTGGTGAGTATGCGGTTGCCTTCTTGACATCAGTCCATCCATATGCAGGAGACGCTTCTGGAGGCGAAGCTGTCCAACAGGCGGTGCAGCATATGGGATGCCAAAGAGGAAGTCCTGCTTATAGTGGGTACTAGAGGTTCTAGCTAAGGTGCCGTTCCGAATGGTGACTCCTGGCCCACTTGCCTTGGCCACAGCTTGGTAGGCTGGATTGGCTAAGGCATAACCCAGGAGTAGAATCCAAGATAGCAGAATGAGTGGGGGACTCATGATCAGGAACTGTTTGGAGAAAGATTACTTGGGCAAGTGGCCGTAAGTGGATGAACCTTACTTGAATGCAGTATCCAAGCATTTGGCAGTGCCATTCGAATACTTTGTTCTGAAGAGACATCTGTCTGGAATTTATGTAGTGAGATTTTGGTAAACTTGTGCAATATGGAAAAGAATTTGGATATAAGAGAAGCGACGTCAAAATGCATCTAGAAGATGCTTAAGTGGTAGTAAAAGACTGTATTGACTTCTGATTCCCCCCCCCAATCTGGCATATACCCTCTTCTTATAGGGCCTCAAAACCAATAACGCTACGTCATCTCTCCGATTTATGGAATCTTTAGGCTACTACTCCGCCTCTACCTCTTCGCCCCTAATGCCCAGTTCCTTGAATCACAGGTCGCAAGGATTTATGCTAACAAGGGTGTACATGACCTATATGAAATGACACAATCCCTCAGATTATTCTTAGTATCCAACAGCGACGCCTTTTTACGTTGTTACTGGGCGATATGCCAGAAGACTAAACTGCCTTTTTTTTAAAAAAAAAAAGGAATTAGGAAACTTATGCATGCCAAGTCCTAGAGACCAGCTCACTGGGGTTTGTGTCTTTTCCTCAATAGACAACTGCTGCATATCATAGAATGTCTGACGACAGCTGCCCACTCCCCCACGTTGGCACATCTAGATCTTGTTGAGCATACTATGTTGATTTGACAACAGATGGCCGCGAAGGCTCTTGCTTTTTGCCACTCCAGATCACTCTAGCTGCTGAAAGGCGAGGTTCAATATGGGCATACAAGTACTGCCTATCGCTTTAAAAAACGTGACTGCAAGCTGACTGCTCCTAAAGACATGGCTCTCGGAACAGGAACTGCAGCGGAATGGGAACTGTAGTGGAGCCGGAACTGCAGGTCTGTTAACCTTTTGTCTTGTCTCATTTGTCCTACTATATCCGAAATTCCGTGACACATGGCTTCGTAAGCTTATAAAACTTAGTGTGGTGGGGAAAGGCTATGTTACGGTAGGTTGTCGGCAGGGAATTATTAGATACGCGAGTAGGGTTGATATCCAATTAAAATAAGGTTAATTCTAACACTTGAGGGTCAATCTAGTTCCCAAGGGTAACATGCTTAGGCAACAGAGTGAGCTAGACCGTAGCCCCGCCACATCCGATACATATAACTTGTTCTTGATAGGTTCTGGGCAAATTGCAGCAGGCAACAAAGCCAAGTCCCCATTCTAATAAAGGCTGTTATATATATTCATGCATGACTTCGTATAGCCCTTCCAACTGCTTTCACATGTCAAGCCATAAATGCCTCGGCAGCGAGAGAAGTGGCTCAATACGATTCATAACATCCTGACCAATGAAGAGCCTGGAAGCCAACGAGGACCACTCTGTCTGCCGATTTTATGTCATAAGAATTAAAACATTCTAGGTGCGGAGGAGTGATGAACTTGTGCGTCCTTAACATACTATCTACCCTTGACCCATCAGACACTATTATTCAGAGATTAAGAATAGATTCTGTCCCAAGTCACTTAATGCCATCGAGCCGAGGATCCCATAAAGAATTACAAAGACACAGTACTCGCACTACCGCTAGCCATACCTTGAAAATTAGCACCATTCGGCAGTTGTCTGCAAATACCACCTAGTGGTAGCCGGAGAGTTTAAAGTGCAGATCTTAACCATTTCCAAGTCGAGAGCAAAAAAGAGAGACCCACATCATACCTTTCATGAAACGGTCGATGACATCAACTGGCTAAAGGAATTCTGGTTTACTCGTACATATTAGGCCTAGTTACTGCAGCCAGATCCGTGAAACCCGTGGAGCCGAGCAGTATAATAATACAGAATACAAAAAGAGAAAGACCCTCATCTTCTGATGCATTTCCTCTATCTCCACAATAACGTGCAACTTTGATACTAAACACCATTTTACTAAACCTCTTGAAACTTACAAAATGGCTGGTTATAAGACCCATCTCACGGCACTGCAAAAAACAGCCAAAGCTTCTCCAATGGTCCCAGCCCTTAAAATACCACAGCTCTCATCAGATGGTGAGCTTCAAGGATGGAAAGATATTTGCTACTCCCAGTTTTTACATGACGTTGAGCAATCGGCCAACTATTGGTCCTATGAGCTTTCGGAAAGGGGAATTGACGCTGGATCAGTCATTGGATTGTGGTAAGTATAAGCAACCCAAAGCGACCAGTCAATACCACTGACCTGTATCTAGGCTGAAGGGAACTACTTACCTGGATCTCCTCCATATATGGGGCATCTCCAGAGCTGGATACGTTCCTCAGCTTATTTCCGCTCACTTAACAAGCAACACCGTGGTTGGAGAGCTCCTTAGCGACGCTGAAGCAAAGGGACTTATCCACAATTCGGCGACGACCGCTTCCGTTGGTGAAAATGTTTTCGCTTTTCCTGCTATTGATATTCTCGATTTGAATATTGAGCAGTACCCGCTGGCTGAAGTCAATAGCCCCACGTCGGGTGAAGAGATTGTTTTTATTCTGCACTCCTCTGGATCTACCTCTGGGAAACCGAAGCTGGTCCCTGCAACGGCTAGGTGGCTGGATTGCAACATTCGTAAAGCTCAGCACTTCACGTTCCGACCTCCAGGAGCTGAAGACCAGGAGACTATTGTGGCCAGGTTAGCAAGCGTACTATCAAAGTTTACATCATCTAACATAACTATATAGTGGAAGCTTCTGTCACGTTGCAAGCACACTCGCATTCATTTCATTCGTCGATAGAGGGTGCTGCATGGCTTTGCCGACGTCAATCCCCTATTCACTTCCCGAACTACGAAGAATTGTTAAGGAGTGTAAAGTCACGTTGTTTAACATGTTTTCCTCGTTCTTAGCCGGCGTCATCAAAGAAGCCCGCAAGGACCCCGAGCTTTTAGCAATGCTCCAGAGCTTTGATGCCTGCACCTGCGGTGGACTTCCACTGGAGGAGACTGAGGGAGCTTGGGCCCGGGAGCAGGGTATCAACATAGTCGACCTTTTCGCCAGCACCGAGGTTGGCTGCATGTTGATTGGCGTGGGAGGGCCAGAGGGGAATTTACTGCGGCTGTGGCCGGAATCAACATTTGAAATGAGACCCATCTACGTTGCGCCAGATGACACTATAAACGGTGCGCCAAGCAATACCGCCAATGGCGCATCGAGCGGGAAGCTGGTGGAACTCGTGGTCCCCAGACATGCGCCTGAATGTCCACACCCCTCACTCTGTGACGAAAAGACAGGCGACTTCATTACAGGCGATATCTTTCTACAGGTCGGACCAGATCGTTACATCGCCAAGGGCCGCAATGACGACTGGATCAAGATGGAGATCTCGCTACGCTGCGATACGCGGTCCATTGAGAATAACGCAATTGAGACGGGTGGCAAGGACCTCATCAGCGCCGCCGTGGTCGTTGGAGCCGCCAGACCTTCACCAGCGCTTTTTGTTGAGGCCAAGCAACCCGAGGGTCATGGTGAATTGCGAGCTGAGATTTTGCGTCGGATTACCCCATTCCATGAGCGCAGGTATAAACACGAGCGTATCCTTGACTCACGACTTATTATCGTCGTGCCTAATGGTGCACTACCAAGAACTCCAAAGGGTAGTATACAGAGGAAGGTTGTTGAGAGAGAGTTTAAAAAAGACTTGGACAGGATTTATTCGGAGGTCTATCCCAGGACGCGAAACTGAGATGTATCAGCAAGGTAATAAATTGACTTATTTGTGAGAAACGTAGTTACACGAACTCCGTCGTTTTGCAAACACTAGCCATTATCTAATTCTCCTCAAGGGTTCTAGTTATAAATAACCCACAAAACACATGTTTCCTTTATAGAGGTGCTATCACTAATCTGACAGGAATGAGGGCCCCGGGATGCTGTGGAGATTCCCATGGCCACATATTCTATACCGTACTCCAAATGTGCTTTGGGGACACGATCAGGGCAGGCCGATGGTATCTTGCTCCAGGGCTTACCGCTTGCGCAGGACTCGGGGTCATGGCCGGGCTGGACGAAGATGCTCTGAATCTGACGGCGTCTGACACGAACGTTGGACCCCTCAGGTAGCGGCAAATAGAGGGCATCATCCATCATCAAGCCGTATGGTTGAGTGCAGTCATACGCAGTCACCCCCACAGCCTGCATTCCCTCCAGGACACTCTGGATGGCGTTTTCGGAACCATAAACCTTGGCCTGATATGCCATTTCCGTTTCCCCAGTGGTACCAAGGTAATGGCATGCTTTCCAGGCGAGGTACCGAGTGGTTTCTTCAGGCATCTTCATGCTGAACAACAAATCACCAATAGACTGGTACTTGATGGTTGGAGATGGCCCACCGCGTTTCTTCGCCGTGACAAGTTTGTGCGTGTGGCAAAAGAAGATCCCATCAAGCCAGCAGCACCAGCACCAACGAGCATAGCGGACTCGGTAAATGCAGCTACATTTATCACAGCACCAAGGCCGACAGAAGCAACGATGATCTCTCTCGGAACGTGAAAGTTGGTAAACTTGGTTCGTAGGCCTGATGACGCGCAGAACCCATGTGTCTCAATGTCACTGGGTACTTCGAAAGCGCCCCTTTGATGTCGGCCTCGAATTCCCTCTTTGTAATCGCAGTAAAACCGAGGGAGTCCTTTGGAGGGCCAATCTTTTTGAATCGACAGAGAAGACAGAGTACAGATGGCCCCCCGAAGTCCCAACCTCCACTATTGGATGCCCACAGCTTCCCACCGCTAATGATGATTTCGTTTCCCTTGATCTCAGAAAAGGTCTGAATCCCTACACAGCCTTCGTCCTGGATGTAATTGGCAATTCCACCAGGCACCGAGAAGCCGAGTGATGCGAGTCGCCCTGTAAATTGAGGAAAGGGGCGAGAAACCTTCTCTTCTGTTATTCGCTCCCGTACATGAAGATAGGTACGAGCCCGAGATCTGTCACCAACCATGTCATGGGAATGCTAGAATCAGCGGCGAAAAAATCTTCGGCAATGATGGCAAGATCAACAAGGTTTGCAGAATACTCCCTTTAACCTCTTGCCCGACTTGGAATGGACCAAAGTCAACTACGAGGACAAGAAACAACTTGTTAACGCCTTGGAAGGCATGCATACTGTTCTTTTGTTTATTGTGCTTATCTGGATGTAGGATGCGTTGCCCATATTAACCTTATGGAAATCAAACAATAGCAACAATCACAACTCTTACTGCAAGATAATTAAAAAGAATAAACTTATTGTGTGTACTCAAGTAACTTATTTCGTGTGAGTGACTTTCTCGCCAAGATGAATCTGAACTGCACCCTCTCATCCATGTTGCCCGCCTTTAGCGCAAGCTACCATTGCTTATAATAACTTATGAATTTAAGTATTTAATAAGGAAACACTAACTTCATATAACTTAAATAACCTAAGACTACTTGCCACCCCAGGCCTTGGCGATAATCTCTTCCACAGACGTAAGAGGAATATCTGGAAAGCGCCTGTCAAGTCTGCGGTCATCGTCGGGCAAGAGGCAAGCCCCAGTAATGATCATCTGGCACAATGCCGCCAGCATGGGTTTGAACTCGTCCTCGGTGACGTCTTCGGGGTGCCATAGAAGTGTGGCGTCTCCCTTTTCCAGATTTTCTAAAGGGTCATACACAATCTCCATCTTGGAGCCTGAGTTTTCATATTAGAAAGGCCCAGAGGTAAAAATATTAGACACATACCTCGAAATCTTTCGGCAATTGCAACAAGCTCATTAACAGAGATATCAGAGCCAGACAAGAACCCACGCTCAGGCCATTTTTCATCCGTATCAATGAGGCGAACGATGAATCGGGCAAGATCTTCGCTGTAGGTGACTGTGAATTTCTCATTGCCAGAGCCAGGAACCACGGCTATTCCCTTTTCCATGTCAAGGAGCCATCGGAACGTCTTAAGGTTGCTCTTAATGTGAGGCATACCCCAGTAATCTGAAAAGGCGCCAATCGAGATGCGGATGTACTCGAGGCTCGTCTCCTTGAGCGCTCTGGCGTTGGGCATCCAGCCTCCGATTCCAAGGCCTGAGCTAGGGTCACTATCACCTTGTATGAGTAACCGAGTTTCGAATTGTTATTGCCACGTACTCCTCATCAATCAGGGAAACAAATTCGCTTGGTATAAAGCGTCGAGTGGTCTGAGACTTGTCTGCGGCGGCAATGAGGCTCAGCTGTGACTGGCTGCCGGCGTCGGTCTCGAGGTTAATGGTAGATACCACGGTATCGATTTTATGATCTTGTAGGATGGTGGTGAGGGACTCGACGTTGGCATAGTCCACCACAAGAAACTCGGGAGACCCAGGAATGCTCTCAGCTGGAACCTATGGAACAGAGTCAGTCCGGCCTATGTTATGATGGAGTGCAATCTGTATACCTTGCGGCCGACGATGAAGACTTTGTGGGCTCCGTGGCGCTGCAGATGCTCAACAACGGTTTTGCCTACTCCTCCTGTACCTCCAGCAATAGCAACAATGGCCATGGTGATGAGTCTTGAGTGTGGACTGTTGACTTGGAGTAGTCTGTCATGTAAAGGCGAGCCTGTGGAGAGAAGGTTTTTAGTTCTTACAAAACGATCCCTTTGGTATTTATAACATGGCCCACTGTGGTCTTGAACTATTCATATTACTAGATTCCCTTTTGCGATGCGGAGTTTGCGATGCGGAGCTTGCGATGTGGAGTTTGCGATGTGGAGTTGCGTAAGTGCTTGGCCTCAAGCAGTTCGGATCCACGGTCGTTTCGCGGTCCGTAGCCTCCATGTAAAGTCGGCATGCGGATCCCGCGGGTTCCATATATGATCAGAAGTCATCCTGGCTAATTCTTTGCACACAAACAAGGCCTGGTAAACAACATTTCAAAACTTGCAACCGTTAAAATGACACTCTGTTTAATGATTCCTGTTCGTATCTCAGTTGAATAACACTGTGTCTCCGGAATCTGATCATTGAAACCAGGACCCAAATTCTTCACTAGAATTTAGCCCTTCTAGATCACCCCAAAAAAGCCCTTCCTGCCTCATCCCCATACCCCTAAATTGCATATCAGGCCCGTACTCCATTTTAGTTTGGAAGCTCTGTATTTCCGTATCCATTTGCGTCTCCCCTGGCCTGGGTATCCCTGCTTCGGCGAGAAGTATCCCTAAGGATGTTCCAGATGGTCGCCCAGAATGATGCCGGCTGTCTTCGGTAGAGCCTGATTCGCCGACATATTTACACGCCACGTTATACATGAGCTCAAAGACACGACGCTGCTTACCGTAAATATCTGAAGCATCACGGGGAAGAATTTGCAATGCCCGGACAACAGCTGATAAATTCTCAAGGTGACTCGGATCCCGCGTTTCAATCGCGTGGCAGAAAAGCACTATAAATGGCACAAATGGTGCAGCTAAAAGAGCCCTAGATAGTCATTGGACATGTGATCGGTAAGAACTATAGATTTACGACTTACCATTGTACGTAAAGTTCGACAGTACTAGATTCGGCATCTTGTAATGGCGAATAGACTTATTTATGCTCCTCAAGACACTCCTTGGCTGAAGACAGGCATTCGTTGCAGAATGCGGAGCCAGTATTGGAACTCGGCTGTATACTTCGGTATATCAGTGTGATGATGGCCAAATGAGAGATCTTATCAGCACGCCTGACAAGCTTGGGAAGCAGATCGTCTGGATGCTCATGTGGTTCTTCCATAAAGGACTCCTATTATTCTGTGTTAGCATATATGCATGATGAGGCCTTGTGTTAGCCCACTTGAATTCTACAGCCGTCTCGCAGGATACAGTGATGTCTCTATCTCGGAGGAGTGGTGGTCGGTTTAAACACAAAGCAAGAAGTTTGTCCATTATGTAAACCAGCCAAAAGAGCCAAATTCTGCGCTGCCGTTCTTGTTTCTTTTCTTGTTTACTAGGTACGTCACGATGATACCCCGTGGTGAGACAGATTTGTGCAGCAGCTGCGAGATAGCTCCAGGCCTGAGACATGCTGCATCGATGGACGAAATAGATGGTCTATGTAGATTTCAGCTTTTGCAATGCGTGCCTCTAGTCTTTCAACCATATAGCCATGAGAAGAGCGAGCACGGAGTCATATGTCGAAGGAACATTAAACGGCAGATTGGCTAGAACTGATTCCAAATTCTGCTGACAAAGCAAGGCTTGAGAATTCATCTCTTCTTGCGACGCCTTGTCATTTTGCATATTTCCATATGGTACAAGTACTTTATGCAGTCCGCAATGAACCAGGATAAGGTCGGCCAGTGACGGAGTCCCAGAGTATACAGTGAAGAAATAATCGACAACCTGGCCGACCTCTATCTCCATGCACCAGCAGAACCTAAGATGAGGCGACTTTAAGACTGTAATTAGTTTTACCTGTAACGACAGATCTACATTCGGAAAGGAAACTTGCCTTTGAGCTTATGGATCGCAGCCATAGCAAGTTAAATGGGAGGTAGCGTGAAGTTGTGCTGACTCGCATTGGGCGAGATTAGATGGGTCTCAGGCGGCTTCGGACTACCATGGCCAGACCCCCTTTCTTTGAGCTAATCACTCAATGCGTCCAAGCATGGTCTGACATCTGGCGAAATGTGTAGCAGATGGCTACTACTGACAGCCTGCTGCGCAAACTGGGTGGCAAAAGTAGCTTGCGTGGCCAAGACAGCGTCTCCCTGCAGCTCGGAACCGGATTGATCTTCAACAGGTGTCTTATGAAACAAAGTTGAGGCTGCTAAGGACAGGGGAGCATGATCTGCAAGGTTAGTGCGACTGCTGGGGATACTGGCATCTACCTGGCCCAGGGGAGACTCAAGGTTGTCGATAGCTACAAGAACGTTGTCGAGCTTCATTGAGAGACGATCGATCTTGGACTCGCTTTGGGATGTAAGTTTCTGTATCTGTTGCATTGAACACAAAGAGGTACACACTATCCATCAGGCACAAGTACACGCTTTCTCTTGGCTCCAGGTTTGGCTGACGTAGGGTACACGCATTGCTCTCTTCTTCGTGAGCAGGTCCTACGGGGGATATATCGATCGCAGCGCACCTGTCATAGAAGGGTCAGCATTGGCACCTCAACAATGAGCATAAGGGGCCCAGGAAGATAGCACCTTGCGCTGGCGGCACTGATCACACTGTCCAATAAAACGCACTTACTGCTATTTAGAGGGTGGGGTACAAAGATGGCAAGCGGGGTGGGTAACATATAGCTTATGTAAATGCAGCGTCATACGCAAAAGCTAGTTTCGGACTTTTCTTCCTCGTCGTAAACAGCTATTTTTAGCCGCTCCCCGGTTCGGAATATTGTTGAAACCAAACCGGAACCTAGCACGACACGCTCCGAGCCGTTGAGTTTATCCCTCAACTTTGTCTCAACGACATCAACCAACGCGCAACAACGCAACAAAGAGGGACAGGCGATGCCTTGCAATATAGATCTAGTCAAGCATGGTAAGATGAAACGGAATGTGTTCCTCGTTATACAGTATTGAGCACTTGCAAATGAGTTGGTTATTTGGATGTAATTGTAATTGTAGCTGCTGATATATTTTAAATAGTAGGGTAGTAAAAGATAGCTAAATAGATCAGCATATAAGATATAATGCAGTTACGAAGGCTATTTATTTTAGTAATAGCTATTTTAATAGCTAGCTTATATTTAGCAGTAAGAGAATTAGCTAAACTTAGGTTATTTATAACTATAAGTTAGCAATGCAAATAGATACTAATAAGGTAAATGTTTTATTAAATAGGCCTGCTATTTTAGTTTAAGTAAAATAGAAAATCTTAAAAGTACGAAAAGTAACTTATTTACTTATATATCTTATACTAACCTATTTATATATTTTTAAGTAATAGTAATTAAGTTATAATACTAGTTACTATTTTAATAAGAGGCTACTATAATATAGCTATGGGACTTAACAGGGTAATATTATAGGAAGAAACAGGTATAA
Organism: Fusarium cf. hostae; assembly: GCA_011035825.1. Lineage (NCBI taxonomy): Eukaryota > Fungi > Ascomycota > Sordariomycetes > Hypocreales > Nectriaceae > Fusarium > Fusarium cf. hostae. The sequence continues at coordinate 49,185 of WEXE01000574.1, forward strand.
TATTTAGGTATTAGTATAGTATAGTTTCTGACAGTAGTGGAAAGTTACTTTATATAATATATATATCTATTAGAATAAAGTTAAGTAATAAATAGTTTATATATTAATTATTATATAATTTATTTATTATAGGCTACTAAAGTAATTTATATTTAAGATATTATATATATTATAAAATAATATTATATTAAGAAGTTTAAAAGTAAGTAATATCTATATTAATAAATTAAATATACATATAAACCTTCTTAATATAGTAATAAATATACTCCCTTACATAATACCTATAAGGTCTAGATTTTAAGTTATATTAATTTTTAAAATAACTTTAAATTATTTATTACTTTAATCTTAAATCTATCTTTTATTAATATTAATATATATAATTTCCTGTTTAAGAATTAAAATAAAATAATAAAGCTAAAAGTATAAAATAACTTAGGTAAATTAATAATTTATAAGCTATAAAAAGCTATAATAAAGAGCTTAGCCTTTTTAAAAATATCACCTTATTAAATTATATTAATAATAGAAGTATTTATAAGACTAAAATTTTAATTAGTTATAATTATATTAATTTATAAAAAAGTAAGGCTAAAAAGACTATTATTAATTCCTTAGGTAAATTACTAATTTAAATATAAAGAGCAACAATAAAGAAAGGACTATATAAGATAATATCTTCTAATACTTCTTAACTATAAGCTAAGTATAGACTGCTAGTTAGGTTTAATTAAGATAAGGTCTTTATTATAAGATAAAGAATTAAATAATTAGTTTAATAGTATTAAATATAAAGGAAAAAGAATAAGAATTAAGTTTAAAGAAGCCTCTTAAAAAGCATAAGGAAAGTCTTTAGTCCTAAAGGGATATTACCCTTTTATACCTTATTACTGTAGATATCTATCTGGCCCTACTAACGAGCTTAGACCTCTTACCTTAGAATGCCTGCCATAACTATTATATTAATAAAGTTTTAATATATACTTTACAATTTAATTCTTAATAATTAACCTATTAAGAGTAATATTATTTAAGCTATATTTTCTAAATATAAAGATCTTATCTTTATATAAGATTTTTTATATTTTATTAATAAGCTTATTAAATAATAAGGAAGATAAAAAATTAAAGATATTATAACCCCTCTTGATCCTGTTATTTAATTTAGTTAAGAAGACCTTAGGTACTTAGTTAGTATTATTTACTTCTTATTTTAGAGCTAATTAGGAATACTTACTTAAAGGTCTGTAAATTTAGTATTAAAGTCTAACTTTAACTTCTAAAAAGGTATGCTAATAGATACCTTATATAAGTATATAAAATTAAATAGTATATCCTTTATTATAACTTCCCTAATTTAAGTTCTATTAGCATCTAGCCTTTTTTAAAGAATCTTTATTTAATAGGCATACCTGCCTATAGTAGTATAAAATCTAAAGTAAGACAGATTATATTATTAAGTTTAATAAGCTTAGAAGTATAATTTAGGTTTAGTAGGTTTAATTCTAAAGTAGTTAAGAAAGTAAATATAAGATTTAATATTATATAGATTATAATTTAAGTTTTATATAGCCTTAATCTTGCTTAAGCTATAATTAAATATAAATTTAAATTAAGCTTAATAAATTACTTTTGTATTAAGATATACTTATAATATAAGAGATAAATATTAAAATAACTAATACTAATAAAGTAACTTTAAAAAAAATAAAATATAAGAATTAAAGAGAAAATATAGCTAGAGCTAATTTATATTATAAATTATAAAATTAATAGAAATAATACCCTTAAATTAGCTATTAAGGGTTCTTTATTATATTCTTATATCTTTACTAACCGACCTATATAAATTACTAGTAATAGCTTATTTAATTATTATACAATGAGCTTAGTGGCAGAGGGAGGAAAGAGGGAGGTTTACACGGTAGTAGGACCTTTTGTTCCACTCCCAATTTGATTTAGATGCCAATTAATTACAGAAAACTAGCAAGAATAAGGGGTATAATATAATAGAATAAAGTATTACTATATTTAAAGTCTATTAATAATAGAGAGAATAGTTAATTTATAAATATATAATTTATATATTTATATATGTTCTTATTTACTTAATATTTATAATTTTAATTTAATACTAATTAATTATAATAGGTTATCTAAATAAATACTTTTAATAAAATATTATAAATTATAATTATATTTAAAGTATAGTAATACTAAAGAAAATAGTTAATATATAAAAGTGTAAGCTATATATATAGATAGCTTAGTTACTTAATACCTAATTAGTATCTAATTAAAGGCAATTTCTAACTATTTATAGCTAGGCTTAATATATAATATAGAAAAGAGAGGGTATCTGTTAAATAGCAGGTAACCTAGTCTTTTATATACTTTATCTCTAATAAGGCGGCCTTATCTATTAATTTCGGAGGTAGTATTATAAGGGTGCTAAGTCGGTATTCCCTAGCCTAGTTTTAGCTCTGCGGCAGATCTTTTTAGCGTACTATAAAAAGTTTTTTTCAACATCCTGCTATTAAATAGCCCTATTGTTAACTAAATAGACACTCTTTTCCTTATAAAATATAGATATTAAGTTATATAGTAAGTAATAATTATATATTTTACCTATATTATTATAAAAATATTAAGTGTTTAAAACCAGTTATAATATATGCTGCTAATAGTAAGTGGAAGAATATAGTAACCTGCTAAGATTTGGGCTCAAGGCTATTCGCACACTCTTGTATCAATTTGTCCCACTCTTTGGTCCGCAGTTGCTTCTCTGTCATGGCCTTCAGTGTTGACATACTCTGCCAATCGTCAAGACTTATCTCCTGTTCCAATTCCACATTGAATCTGAAGTAAGGAATTTCTTCGCCCCCTGACCTAGAATTTAACATTTTGATCTTATGATCGAAGTCCTGGTGTTTTGCCTCCGTGTTCGTCGCATACGAGACAACTGTGCTGACGGTGTTGAGATATCCATAACCGGGTTGTTGTACTGGCATCTTATCGCGCCCTGTCCCAATGCTTACAATGCAGGAAACTTTTGGCGGATTCGGAACAGGCTTTCTTTCAATGGTTTGATCAAGTTCATACCGGGCATCCCAGACTTGGTTGATGGGGTTATTGTTGAGGAGGCCGCCATCCCAGAATTCTTCCTCCATAACCTTGACTTTAGGTAGGTAGGTTGGAGCAGCGGACGTGGCAAGGGCGGCATCTCTTACTGTGATATGTGCAAATTTGTCTTCGATGCCCGACAAGGGGACGTATGAGCGAAATAGCTTAGCACATTCGTGGTGGGTGCTAGTAGCACACATGAACCTGGGGGTTAGTTAGCCCTTCCATTCATGTTCATTGGAGCAGAGGTGTGCCGACATAGGTGTGGTTCCAGGTTTGAGGAGTTCACTTTGACCACTTTCGTTCTTATCCTCCATAACTTTGTCAATGGCCGTCTTCAGGTAATAGTCCGAAAAGTGAGAAGGGAGAATGAGGGATTTAAATCTCAAGTAGGGATTACCGATGTAGTAGCCAAGTTTGCCCCACTCATGAAGATTGTAACCTCCCAACAACTTGGGGAGCCTCGGGCTAAAGACGGTCTTAGCCATCGTCATGTATACGTCGATTGCCTTCTCGGTATCCAGTTCCAGTCGGAACAGCAACAGTGCAATCAGTCCGCCTGTGCTGGTTCCACCGGCGAGATCGAAACACTCTTTTGGAAGCTTCTTCGATTGGCGGCCCTTATTAATTTCCTTCATGATGGCATCTAGGATTGTTAGACTGCAGATACCTCTGATCCCACCGCCGTCCAGGCTGAGTAGCCGCAAACCGGACCCGGCGCCGCCTGATTCTGAAGACTCGGGAAGCGGGATATTAATCTGATTCTCTTTGTAGCCCACAATCGTCAAATCTGGTTTGTTTGTAAAGTAGGCTGTGGCCCCTATCGGGATTCTGTCGTTCTCAATGAACAGCTTCTTCTCTGCACCAGTAAAGATACTAATAACTCCAAACCCACCCTTGCGAGTCCAAAGCGGGAAAACACCCATGGAAGAAGTGCTATCATCACTTGAAGAAGCGAGAGTCTTTGTAGTCGCTGGACTCAGGAATGTCTGTAGGTTCACGTGAGTAAAAACAGCCTAGACCTCGTATAATAGACACAAGACATCGTACCGTAGTACTGTAATTTGCACCCCCGCCAGTGCTCGACGCGCTGAGGCCGAAACCTGATAATAAGCGATTTGGGCGATACTTCGAGACGACAACTGTGATGTCCTCATTATGTCGATTTACTACCCACACGCAAGGTGGTATGCCCTCGAATGCTCGAAGACCTGCGCCGAAGATTCCCTATGACCCCAAATCGAATCTCGTTAGCTAGGAAACCGAATCGTGTATGGGAATGCTGAAAGGACTAACCTTCTCCGCTGCATGCGACGGGTGGACTGGTAGGGTTTCCCACCCCGTTCTCATCTCTGGTGCTGGGAGTTGCACTGCTGGAATGGATCGTTGTTCAGATTCTCCTTCTGTGACAGAAACCATGGAGAAGGGGATATCGTATATATCAAATTGCATTGGAGACTCTCGCGCTTCGTGTATGACGTCCCTTTTTGCCCCTGACGCAATATGATATGTGACCTCCTCCAGACTTTCAAGACTTGACCTTCTCGAGGTGAGAGTCGCGAGTCGGTTTGCTGATTCAGCCGAGGTAGCCAGATGTCTGAGATCGACCTCCGCGTTCGATAGCACCAAGATCAACCGCTCATCGACTCTCTTGCTTCCTGGCACAGATTTCGGCCATGCAGTTTGCATGCCCTTGAGGACATCCCCGAACTGACTCTTCCCTAGAGTGTAGGACTTGCCAGATTGCAACAAAATTCCCATTGGGCTGGATGTAGACAGCAATGAGATTTTCCCAGCGACGTTGACGTCGAAGACTGACACGTATACAATGTCCTTGGCAGTGTTGTGAAGCGAAACATAAATACGATCTCCCTCTGTTATGAAGCCGCTGCCATCTTGCTCGATAGGTCGTCCCGAATTCCCTTGGTGTACCGTTCCGAACTCCACCTTCAGTCCGTGGTTTAGGACTTCTTGTGGGTTTTCACATCTCAGCCTCAGGAGGTGTTGCGCTTTAGCAAGAATCTCAGCGTCCCGTATAATTTCGGCGAAACCAGTAGCAGAAGTAATTTGGTTATCAAGGATCTGCCGTGATGCGATCTGTACTCCCTTCTGGGTATGTAAGGTGATCCTTCCGACTTCTTGTTGGAACTCGGCGAGATGGGATGGATCTTCTCGGTGATTGTAGCGTCTCAGGAACTTAGAACCTTTCACGGCGTCTGCGAGGCCCGGAAGGCCTTCCGGCAATATGAATGGCCATTCGTAGAGAGCCTCTTGGCACAAGAAAGCTAAGGCTCCGTTTTCGGGCAGACTTCCTCCCACTGGCTCGAACTCCAGGTCAACTAGCGCTTTAAACCCAATGATGTGTGTTACAGTAGCTTTTGCAATCTGATTTCGGTTGTCTATTTTAGTTGAGCCAAAAGGCATGATGATGTATTTGTTGCCTTCGCGGACTCCAGCCACTCGACCTGCCTGGAGGACAGCAATTTCTTCTTCAATTGTTATGAAGAATGCTTCAGACGACTTCTGAGTCAATTCAAAACATACCCGGGTATCTGGGCCCTCTGCCCGAGGATGCTGCTGTGGGAATTCCACCTGCACGAGCTCGCGGACCCGGATTAGCAACGTTCTCCATGAAATGTCTTGGCCTTTTGTTTCTTCCATCGCACGGACAAGGGCATCTGTCATTATACCGCCCCACTGGCCGTTTTTGAAATATTCCCAGGCGGTTTCTTTTGTAGCAGAGGCGGCTATTCTAACTGCATCCTGGTTCCCTTCGATAGCGGTTTCTCCACCAAGGTAGCCCTTCTGCTTCAGAGTTTCGACCCATTTGACTATGTCGTGATGTTGAACCTCAAGCAACTGCTTGGGGGTCGCATTGTCACCGTGGGTCTCATCGCGCGCCATTCGGCCAGAGTGGCAGCAGTCGAGGATGATGGTCACATTGGTAGACTTGTCCGTGGTGTCCCGGAGCATGTGGGCTATCTCGATGTCTAATATGCCCTTGAAATCTTCATCGGTGGTTTCATTGAAGTCGAACGGTACGAGGAATTGATATTGATTCGGTGATTGGCAAACCCTCTTGTCTTCTGTCTCCAGGTTTTGCCGTGTCTCGACCAGTCCCCCGTGTCCGGAATAGTAAATAACAACCGTGTCTCCAGACGAGCTCTTGTCGATGATGTTCTGCCATGAAGTTCGAATTCCATCTCGAGTCGCATCTTTGCCACAACATTGAGTGATGTCGAATCTAAATGCCTGAAGAAGCTCTGTCATTCTATTGACATCATTCAGCGGACCTTGAAGTCCTCCGAAAGGACTGGCAATGAGTAAAGCTCTCTTGGTTGTGGACATTGCCAAGCAAAAACGGACTATGGAATAAATTTTTAGGAGTTAAGATGGCACTTTAGTTTGCGTAGAGACACATCTATGAAATGAGCAACATTAAACTTCCGCTCATATCCTGGGAATTTGAGACAAACCGGGCGTAAATATAGGTGCAGTCCCCATGGAATGGTGCTTAAGACAAACATCCACCGTTGCAACCCTATATTCAGTGATAAAGTATGATCAACCTCCCCATGCGGAGTCCCGGTGAAAAGTGTTCCGCCATTACAAGCTAAGAACAGCTAAGGTTTGGTTTCCGTATTGATACCCAATAGCAACACAACTTCATATAGCATGTGGTAGGATAAGAGTTTTCAGCTGAAAAACTACTTATGAATTCTTGTTTAGCTTATTCGCCTATAGGAGGATTTGCAAGCCACAAGCATAAACTTTAGGTAGCTAACACAGGTATTAGTCTATTCACATGTGCCTAAGCTCCAAAGACAGGTCATGGGGCACGAAAGACTATACCAAATGCAAGTATTACGGGCGTCATGGAGAAGTGGGGTTAAGGTTTGTTTTCTATATTAACGCCCAGTAGCGCCACAATTCAACGTGGCATGTGATCGGAAAATGGTTCTCAGCTATAGTAGACTCGGCGATGGAGGACTCGACAATTCTCATCTGAAAAGCTGCATATCTCCCGAGTGCCCAAGGGCCTCCAAGTTGGTCACAGCAGGGAGTCTATGCATTTCCAATCTATGTTACTAAGGATATCCCAAGATCAACTATCTTTTGCCCGAAAATCAAGTAAGCATGTAATGAATCACCATCAAGAATGCTTTTCTAAAACCTTCTGTAATAGGCACTAACTGTTAGATGATGTAGAGATATGCTGCATGTGTATTGTACGTAATTCTCCGGTCACTTACATGAACATGATGCATTGGCCAGCCACTTATGTGAGAATGACTTGCAGTCTCGGTTGCATCAGGCGGGGTATTGTAGATATTGGCGTTGCGCGCTTTCAACATGTGAGATAAGCAGCCCCTACCCCGGAGTAGCTCTGTTGAGCATTGGGCCTTCAAAGCGGATCTAAAAAGGACTGGTTTCCCCTTCTTACACTCCACAGTCATCGCGTCGATTCAATCATGGCTACGCTGTCTCACATGGTTGTCTATGAGGGTGTTCTGGGGAGCTTACCGTTGCTGGGACAGTTTCCGACCGGATTCCTCGAGGAACGATCAAGGTCCGAAAGTGCCACGATAGATCCTCAGATCCAAATCCAAGCCGAGGTCTATTGCCGTTCACTGCTGAAGTTAGGTATCATTGCAATGCTTCAAGGTGAACCGGGCTACGCTTGCACGAGCTTTAAGCAGGCAGTTGAACTGTCAGAAAGCCGATACCCAGACGTTCATATCCCAGCGATTACATACCTGATCCAATGCCTGCATATGCAGTTCAAATGGTCAGCCGCCGGTTGCAATATTTCAAGTGTGGAGCTGGACGACATCTTCGACTTCATCACAGAGATTGAACACCTTCAGGCTTCCCTGCACAGCGCTATTGATTACAAGCATGATCGCGTGCGCAGGCTCAGAGCTCTATTGGAATTACAAAGAAGGGTTGTATCAGCCAGGCCCCGCGTTCCAACTAGTGTCGAGATTGACCTAGCAAGGAAACAGGGAACTGAGGGTGTCGCCCAAGCTATCCAGAACTGCAGGCTTAGCGGCGTTAACGAGGCTGAAATACTCCCATTCGAAGTCGAACTGGCGCACATTTATCGAGTTGTTGGGGACCGCGATCGCTTCCACAGCGTGATGGGTAGTGTCGCGCTCCTGAAACCGAGAGATCTTATCCTACGCGCACACCACCAGCTTAGGCTGGGTGATGCAAAGGCGGTTACCTTTGGAGTTCCTGAGACCTGGAATATGTTGCTGGAGCAAGGGACCGAGAGCAACGCGCAGCCGCGAGATGATGAGAGCACTCACTTCTCTATGCCACTGCCAGAGGATCTCCAAGCGGCCGCTTCTTACTATCTGGACTCTGATACCCTCTATGGATCTGCACAACACACACGTGGTCAGGCAGCTGTCCAACTTCGACTTGGCTACCTTGCCACTCTAGGTATCTTCAGCTCCTCATCAGCTACGCCTACCGCATATGAGGTAGCATTGGCGCATGTCAGCCATGCACAATTCCTGTATAGCCAAGCTGGTGATATTGCAGGAGTGCAGGTTGCGACTGCCCATTCTTGTTTGTGTCGGGTGGGTCTAGCCCAATTCCCCGAGGATAGCGACGCTGCGAAAGCGATCGGCCAATACGGTAAGGAGAAAGGAAGCTATAGCCTGGCCTTCGGACTGGGTTTGTTTTTTGCAAAGTATGCACGGAGATGGCTTGTGTTTCTGGGCGACTATGAGAAAGCACTAGCAGCGCATAAGCTTGCGGCCGCAGTATTCCAGGGCCTTGGGCTGAAATTATCGCACGCCTACAGCATTTGCGATCAGCTATCGGTCCACGAGTTACTGGGAGACCAGGGCATGATCTATATCACCGCGGAGAAGGCATCGAATGTGTGTCACGAGATTGAAAAAGAGAGGCCGCGGACTTCGGCGATTTCGCAGATGGCACTCAACCACGCGGTACACGTTCTGGGGAAGATATTCCAGCATGCGAACAAGCGAGCCGACCCAGAACGACTCGCTCGCATTGCGGACATATTACGCAAGTGGCGCCGGCGAGGCCCGACTGTGTCGGTCGAACAGCTTCTGTCTCGCCAGATTGAACTCAACCAAAACATTCAGTCTGCCATGAACGAAGGAAGAATGGCCGATATGGGAGAGCTTCTCGCAAGACTGAACAGTTTGAATATCGACCCTGTCGAGTTTCAGACCCAGGGAGCATACAACCTAATTGACCACTTCATCTCCTTAGCGGCAGCTTTGGTCCCACTCTACCGCAGTCGTCAAGCTGTCAGAAACGGAGACTCGAACAAAGCCGAGCAGCTGTGGAGGGAAACCGAATCAGCCTTAACAGCCCACCCCACCAGTGAGAGCGAGGTACTTCTTGCTTCCCTCAGTGTCAGCAAGAGAGATTTTGAAGCGGCTGCAGCGCACGCATGGGCATATAAAGACCAACTCGTCGCAGCAGAAGAGCATGAGAGTATGGGTATTGATAAGGAGACTAAAGAACTTCTTCGAAGAAAGAAATGGCAGGAAAAAACTCGAGTACTATCCCTCTTTGTGCGTGTCAGGCTTTACGACGATGCTAAATCAATAGTGAAGGAACTAGAGTTGGAATGGGGGCCAGACTGGTGGAGCCTGTATGAATATCCTGTCTGGGAGAACCTTAGCATAATTGCTCAAGTCAGCGAAGGGCTCGGAGAGTATGAGCAAGCGTGCGATTATTATGAGCGAGCCATGGCAGCGTTTGATAAGAGAAGGCATGCACTCTCAGTGGATGACCACAAGATAGCGCTCGCAGGAGATTCAGTGGTCCAGGACATATACTTTGGTGCCGCGCATGCCGCCGCACGATGGCATCTATCTGCAAGACAATCAGGGGTTGAATTTCTTTCTCCCCAAGTCCAGCGTGCTTTTGCTGCAATCGAGCGTGGCAAGGCACGCAGCCTGCTGGACTTGATCGAGGGTGCTATTCCCAATCACAATGCAGATGGAAGCGTTGGGTCCCAGTGGCAGCAGTATAAGGTGGAGGGGACTCAGCTCGCTACGCTTCGAAGCTTGCTGGCTAGGTGCTACCAAGCTCAGCATCTGGATCGCAGCACAGAATCTAGGCTCAAAGCAAAGATCCAGGAGAAAGAGAAACAACTCCGGAAATTGGAGGGGATATTGTCAGCTGGTGGATCTGTTTCCCTATCCGCTATTGGAACAGTTCTCAGCCTTCCGTCACTCTGCAAACTATTGCCTGCGGATACCGCGCTATTGCAATACTGCTACAGTAGGGAGAATATGGTGGTGTGGAAAATCACAGCATCTGGAATGAGAGAAGAGTTTGTGGTTGACGTCCCAGAGGCTTGTTTGGAGGGCCATATTCTGCAGTATCACAAAGCTTGTGCGACTGGGTCGTCGGGAACGCGGGATCATGAGTCCTGGCTGGCCACTAAACTACTTCCCTTCAAGTCCTTGGACGAGTCCAGGCTCATCATCGTTCCATACCGCTGTCTGCATCAACTACCTTTCCACGCCCTACCCTACCAAGGCCAGCTTTTGATGAGCAACAAAACGATATCTTACCTCCCCAGTGCCAGTGTCCTCGCGTATTTACAATCCGATCCGGCTCCGGAAACAGACTTCTCCATCTTAGCAGTCGGCAACCCTTCGAATATGAGCAGCAAAAACTCGTTGACCTTAGAGGAGCGCCCTCTGCCTCCGCTGCCCAGCGCCCACGTCGAGGTTGAAGCCATTAGACAACTGATCGAGGGCACCAAGGCCTTGACTGGTTCAAATGCAACGAAAAAGGTAGTCTCTTCGCTTCTTGGCAATTATAGAGTGCTCCATTTCGCGACCCACGGAAGTCTCTCTACCGAAGTGCCCATGCTGTCAGCAATTCACCTCGCGGAGGGTGAAAACATTACTGTCGAGGACTTGATGTGGCGACACTTGCGCGCTGACCTGGTCGTCCTTAGTGCTTGCAAAACAGGCCGTGGTGAGCTCACAAGCGGCGATGATGTGATCGGCTTCGCCCGCGCCCTATTGGCTGCTGGAGTCAAGAGTGTATTGGTGAGTCTTTGGAGCGTCGATGATGATGTAACAAGCTTCCTCATGATCAAATTCTACGAGCATTTAAAGAAGGAATGGTTTCCTGCCAGAGCACTTCAAGCGGCGCAGATCGCAACTCGACACGCCACTCAACAAGAAGTGCAAAATATCCTCCGGGGGCCTCGTGACATCGAACCCGAGCTTGAACTAGGAGAGGCTGCTCATCCGGATAACTATAGTCATCCAATGTACTGGGCACCATTCATCGTTATCGGTAGCTGCCACAAAGGCGCAGTTGGAAGCCTGGGTGCGATTCGCCAGGATAATGCGGAGCGAGCAGTTTGAAGATATTTTGGCGGATCGCGAAGAGGTGAAGTTGTAGATATAGTAGCTAAAAGGTTTAAAAGAATTTAGTTTTGAAACATAATAGCGGTGGTTTTCTAGATTCTTTAAATAGGAAATTATATATTAAAACCATATATAACTCTGAGAATTAATTATAGTCTTAAAACCCTAAATACTAATTCCTCTATAAAAACATATTACCTTCCACTTCTACGATATTGCTTTATCAGATTAAGTGCATTTGCCAGGCCAGCCAGAAGCGCGACCTCATACTGGGTTCTTATCCAGGCATGATTTGCTTTGGAGTCTGCACTATGCTCGAGGAGGTATCTAATTACTTCGGTATCGGCTACACTCGCCGCAGAATGCAATAGTGTTGTTTTTGTGTTATTCGCCTGGTTCGGATGCCCACCCTTTTGAAACAAGATATCTATAACATTTATATGGCTTTATAGAGCTGCTGCGTGAAAAGCTGTGGCGCCTAGACAACTACCTGCGGCGTTAATTTCTATATCCTAGATATGATTTATAAGTAATTTTTATACTTATTTAATAATAAGATCTATTAGACTATATTAAATATTTTTATTAAAATTATAATATATATTAATAAAAAGAAAAAGAAAACTAGTATTAAATATTTTAATTGTTTTTAAAGTTAAGTTAAAAAGAATTAATAAGAAATTAAAAAATAAAAAGTTTAAAAAAGTTATAGGTAAAGGTATAAGTATTTAAAGGCTATATATTATTTCTAGGCAATTCTATTATAATTATTTATATAAATATAATTTTATAAGCTATATATTATTATACTATTACTTATTATTAGGCTAAGTTATTAAAGAATTAAGATATTTATATAAGGTTAACTAATAGTACTTAAGGTTAATATTATTTTAAGTTTATAATATATTAATAAAAAAGAATTATAATATAAAATAAGATTATAATAGTATTTACTTCCCTATTTATATTAATAATATATTAGTATTATAACTATTTTACTTATTTAGTTATATGCTTTATTTTATAATTTATTTAATCTTCTTTTTACTGCTAATACCGAATTTATAACTTTAGGTCTTTAACTTTAGGTAACTAAACTTATATAAAACTTAATATATTTCTTTTAAACCCCGCAATTACCCTGCTTCTATTCTTACAGGTTCTTAGTCTTCTTTATAACCTCCTTTGCCTATTACTAGATATATTTAAGCCACTTATTATATAAGCTATTTAGTCTAAGGGCTTTAAGGAACTTCCTCTCTTTCTTATTTAGCTATATCCCTTTATATAACTTTCCTTTTAAGTCCTTAAGGCTTTATATCTTAGATTTAATAAAAGCTTTATTAATTAACAGGTCTTTATAAAGAGAGTATATAAATAAAAAGATCTTATATTTAAAGATTATTAGTTAAATATAACTAATATTATTTTAATTAAATTATATCTTTTTAATATTTATAACTATTATATAAAATAAATTATATTTATATATATTTTTTTAGATTTAAAAGCTTACTTAATATAAAGATTTAAGTTATAGGCTTTTTTAAAGTATTATAATAATATTGCTATATATTATAACCCTAGTAACTTTACTATATATACCTTATATTTCGCTTTAATTACTTTAACCTTTATTAAAACTTAATTAATATTTAGACTTTATAATTATTATTAATTTATTAAGGTTAATACTAATTTATAATAATTATTATTAATTTTATAATAATATTATTTATTATTTTTTAAATTATTTATATATAAAATATATTTATTAATACTTTTATAAAACTTAGTTTACTAACTATTAATAAGACTTCTTTATATATATTAAATTTACTATTAAAAGATATAATACTTTAATAATACTTAGTATATATAGTATATACTCTGCTAATAATAAACTTAATATAGCTTAGTTTATTATAGTTAAAGTTTAATTATTATACTATAGGTTAAATAAGGAAAGTATAATATATACTTAAATATAATATATATTTATTAAATATATTATAGTTAAGTATTAAAAAGCTATAAAGTAACCCACTTTTTGCTACATAGTATACTATCTCGCTCGCTTATTCTATACATTATACTAAAATAAGCTTAGCACTTTCTATCACATGACCTTTTTATTTTAGTTAACCTGACTTTGCCTCAAGGTTCTAGCTACCAAGAACAGATTATTTTGCCTCTGTATATGAATTGATAGAGCACCATGGCAAATGGCAATAAAGCCCCCAAGAAGTCAAATACTAAGCGTAGGCGCATTACACAAGCGTGCGACTACTGCCATCAACGCAGCATTAGATGCCGGCCGTCAAGCGACAACCAGGGATGTCAAAACTGCAAAGACTTTGCACAAGAATGCACCTATCATCGAACACCTCGACGACGCGGGACAAAGCCTCGGGATGAATCAACAGACCATGAGAACTACTCAGAAGACGCTGCGCGTCCGCCTCTGAAAGCTGCGAATGCTGGACCGGCCGAAGAAAGTAGCCATCCATCCCATGATGTGACATGGGTACCCAGGCCGCGAGCCGTCTCTGTTCACGACAATCAATGGAAGGCACCACATATTGCCAGCCAAGCCAGCATCATGGACCTAATTGAGATCTATTTCGAGGTTGTTTACCCAATATTCCCGTTCTTTCACCAGCCAACGTTCGTTAGACGAGTCTCTCGAGCCGAGTACACAAGCGAGAGATCCATCTTTTCTGTCACGATGGCTCTTTGTGCCCTGGTCAGTGGTCGCATACGAGACGGATCAGTAACGAACCCCAAATGGGACCTCGAGCCACTATATAAGATACAACCAGAATTGTTCTACGATGAGGCCAAGAAACAGCTCCTGGATCTCGCGACAGAGTCAAACATACACATCCTTCGAGCGCATGCAATTCTTGCCATCGCAGCCATTCAAAATGGAAAGACGCGCGACATGCATCACCATCTTGGCTCGTATCACACTCTGGTGGCGATGGATGGATTACATAATGAGGCCAATTGGCCACGCAATATTGACGTCGTGGAACGAGAGGAGAGGAGAAGACTGGTCCGACATGCCAAATCATCGTTCCTGCGACAAGTAAGCTAACAGTGTTTTTTAGTTTTGGTCTATGTATACACTCGACATCTACACGGCAGTGGTTTGGGGTGGCATCATTCGATGTAGCGAGTGCCAATCTTACGTAGCCTATCCAACAGAAGTTGACGATGACATGATCGACGATAACGGAATAACAGCACAAGATCCAACACCTGGAAACGACAGTCAGTCTTTTGCAGGACGAGCGGACTGCTGGTTATCAGGGTGGAATTTCATCACAGACTTGTATCGCGTCCTCGAACATGCCTTGACGCGGCTCCGAGGCTACCGAAGGCGACAAACCACAAATTCGTTCTTGGTAGGGATGTTTGAGGAGGACTTTACTGCTGCCAAAGCATCAGTTCGCGAGAGCGTCTTTCAAATGTACCTCAACTTGCCGGATTGCTTCAAAGAAACACCCCAAATGGTCTGTAACGTCAAGAAAGATCGTTTCGGGTTCCAGGCCGCGAATATCACTGCCACATTTCAGTTACTGCGTATTGTCCTCTTCGCTGCTAACGGAAGCAGTATCGAAGAGCGTTGCCAGATCGCCAACGAAGTCGTCGAAGCATTTGTCTCTATACCGATTGCTTATCTGCTTTCTATCAGCACCCCGCTCCTGCACCATCTTGGAGGTATTGGAACAATTTTAGGTAATGTGTTGGAAGAGCCGCTCAGCGAGGTCGACTATACTCGTGTACGGGGAGTAATGCTCTCAATGGCGCAGCTGTTAGAGAACCTGGAGGTCATTCACCACAGCACCAGTGCGAGCGAGAAGCTCCGATCACAAGTTTCTCGAATTGATGAGTACATGACTAGACAGCGACAGATTGCCCCATCAGCCGCGGCCCTGACAGCATCTGAAGGCATGATGGAAGAATCGGTACTGGACAGCCATGTAGCCCAAAGCTATCAGGAGATCATCCCAGATGGTGCATTGGACT
The DNA here is from genome assembly GCA_011035825.1 of Fusarium cf. hostae. NCBI lineage: Eukaryota > Fungi > Ascomycota > Sordariomycetes > Hypocreales > Nectriaceae > Fusarium > Fusarium cf. hostae. The sequence goes on from WEXE01000574.1 coordinate 64,736, forward strand.
GGACGTTTCCAGAAAATGGAGAGCTTCTTGGAGACTTGACGTGGAACTTCAACTTGAATTGATATTTTAGTGTTAAAGAGTTTTCAGCTACGAGGTGCAATCTCGCATTTCAACAAGCTAACCATCGATAACATCTTGCTGCTCAATCGTACCATTTCCGCAGTTCTCCAAATCCTTCTGAGTGCCATGAACCTGCTGAACATATCCATCGACCTCATCAAGCAACTGTCTCGAGGCTACTGCGACGTCTTCGCCTGCTTCAGCCAAGCGCCTCTCATATTCCTCCATGTTCTTAGACACGAGAAGACTGTTGCTCGTGAACAAGAGGTTAATCTCCTCGAGGGACTTTTTAGATACTTCGGGGAAGAAGAACCAGACAAGAGGCATAGCAACGACATTCATGGCCCCGAAAAAAACGTAGGTAGCCCAGCCGAGCCTCTGAAGCATGATGGGAATGACGAATTGAGTCATGCCACAGCCACATGCCCAACCGAAGATTGTGAAGCTGTAACCTTTGGCGCGAATCTCCTGGGGCCAGATTTCGGTTCCATAGATCCAGCATGGAATGATGTTGAACATGGTGAAGAACCTGAATCAAGTTAGCAAAAATAACTACAATTTTCACAATGTGCCTTACCAGATATAGACGAAGACAAATGATGCCGCGGCGGTACCAAGCTGTTGAGACTTCTCAGAATCTGTAGCAGCCACGTCTTGGGAGGTCTTGATAAAGGCAGCAACAAGGAACAGGGCGATACCTTGAGTGACGAAAGAAACCATCAAGGATCTGATGCGACCAATTCGATCGATCACAAAAGACGCCGCTACAGTTCCCGGAATGCCAAAAGTGTTGGCAAGTCCAGCCAACCAGATAGATTTGCTTGTATCAAAACCAGCCAGGTTGAACAGGGTGCCGGCCCAAGCAGCAATAGCCAATATGCCGGTCCATTGCTGGATCCACTGAAGTGCAAAGCCCATGACTGCTCGCCTTCCAAGATGGAGGTTGCCAGAATATCGACCGCCGAGTGCTATGTTGAGGAGGTCGTTGCGACGGTTATGGGTGGCTTCGACAATTGAGTCGATTTGCGCAAGCTCGGTAACTATTTTGGGTGTGTCTTGAGTCAGGTCGCCTCGAAGTTTGCAGAGGATATCGACAGCCTCTTCTCTTCTCCCGTTTGCAATGAGCCATCTAGTCTTGTCAGCATACAAGTCCTTCAATGTTCAGTTATGACAGAAACACACCTAGGAGACTCGGGCAGGAATGGGAGAGCCATGTCCACAATGATAAGAGGAATGGCCATCCAGGCGAGCGGAAAGCGCCAACGGAACTCCGTGTTGGTGTTGCGAAGACCAAAGTTGAGCCAGTATGCGATGGCGATGCCTAGATAGTTGGAAACAAACACCAGAGAGAAGCTAGAGCCACGATCATGGGCTTCGGACAGTTCGCTGACCCAAGGAGGTACGATGGCATTAAGAAAGCCAATCCCTAGACCAGCGATAATTCGAGCGCAGAGGAACATGTTGGAGTTAATACTGCCCGCCATGAGAGCAGCACCGAGAATGCCGCAGAGCGTGCCGACGAAGACACCGCGTTTACGGCCAATCTTGTCCCCGACCCATCCTATAACCGTGATTAGTATGATCCCGAATTCTTCAAGGTATGTCTAATCGACTAACCACCTATAAAACAACCCCACATGCCTCCAAAGTAGTAAGCTGCTGCAAGACCACCTTGTTTGGTTGAGTTGGTTACAACTCCATTGGAGCCAATGCCAGCCATATCGATGAAGCCAGCGGTCTCGCTCACAGTCCCCAGCACACCTTGGTTATACCCTATGTTATGTCAGTTGGTTCATCTCAACAATAATTGTGGCTATCTCACCTTCAAAGATCAAGGCTGTTGAAGCGACAAGGTTAATAAGAAACAACAATGCCTTGCCAGGCACATGCCTCCAGACCTGAAAGTTGATCATAGTGTAGATTGCAGTAGCTCGGACGTCGGTATGTTTGCGGTACTGATGGGATGATTGATGAACAGTGTCCTGAGTCCCAGGCATGAAGTGGAATCGACGAGATTTATATTCTTCGCAACATGATCAAAGAAGGGGTTGTCTAGGAACCAAGGAAACGTTTCAAGTGACTAACCTTGAAGCTAATTCCCCGTGATTCCCCAGGTCGAATCACGGAGTTTTGTGGGGGCGACTGTTAGTGGCGAGAACCGAGTGGCGTCTGGTACGCTTAAACGCTTAAACTCGTGGCCCTTGATACAGGGGCTAAAAGGCCCGCTTAACCATTTAACAGTTGAAGCGTTTAACCGTTTAGGCGAGGTATGAGAGGCGAAACCACCTCTCCCAGAACAACCCCAGATTCCGGACGTGGCTCAGACATTGAAGGATAGGATAAATAGCCTTGCCTTATACTTTCAAACTATATGCGGTCGAGCAGTTTCTCGCAATTATTTCGTTCATATTACAGAATCTTTACCATGGGATCTACCGAAGGTCTTCTCCTAGACGCTCACGCGCCTCTGGACATTACCGTATTGGGCTTAAACTCTGGCACGTCCATGGACGGTATTGATTGCGCCTTGTGCCGCTTTCGACAAGTCTCACCAAATGCACCGATGCATCTCGAGCTCTTGAAGTACGACGAGATCCCTCTTGAACAGACCATCAAGAAAAGGGTGATGCGCATGATCCTCCACAACAATACCACACCAGAGGAACTATCAGAGGTCAATGTCCTGCTTGGCGAGACATTCTCAGATGCTGTCATGCAATTCTCACAGAAACATGGTATTCCACTGTCATCCATTGATGCCGTCGGCTCTCATGGCCAGACCATCTGGTTGCTTAGTATCCCAGAGGAGGGGCAAACAAAATCTGCCTTGACAATGGCAGAGGGTTGCTTTATTGCTTCTAGAACTGGAATTACTACGGTTACTGATTTCCGTGTCTCGGATCAGGCCGCTGGTCGTCAGGGAGCTCCTCTCATCGGCTTCTTCGACTCTCTGCTTCTTCACCACCCCACCAAGTTTCGAGCCTGTCAAAACATTGGCGGCATTGCAAATGTTTGTTTCATCCCGCCTGATGTCGATGGTGCATTGAACACTGAGTTCTTTGACTTTGATACTGGACCTGGCAATGTTTTTATCGATGCGGCGGTGCGATTCTTTACAGATGGCGAGAAAGAGTACGACAAGGACGGTGAAATGGGTCGAGCTGGAAAGGTGGACCAGCAGATGGTTGACGAGTTCCTGCAAACTCATCCCTACTTTGCTCTCGATCCGCCCAAGACGACTGGTAGGGAAGTCTTCAGAGATACGATTGCACACAACTTAATCGATCGTGGCCTCGAGAAGGGAATGTCTCCAAATGATATTGTGGCCACCATCACGCGTATTACCGCTCAGGCTATTGTGCAACACTACAGGCGATACATGCCAACCCAGTACGGTCCGCTAGCAGAAATATACATGTGCGGCGGCGGAGCGCGAAATCCCAATATCACAGAGTATATGCAGAATGCCTTCCCCGATACGAGAATCACCATGCTTGACGAGGCTGGTATCCCGTCAGATGCCAAGGAAGCCATCACATTTGCCTGGCAAGGGATGGAGGCTGTGGTCGGGCGAAGTATCCCTGTTCCTTCACGCGTCGAGACCAGAAGAGAGTATATCCTCGGCAAGGTAAGCCCAGGCAAAAATTATCGCAAACTCTTGAAGAAGGGAATGAGCTTTGGGGGTGATTTGGAGTATCTGCCACCTGTCAAAGAGCTTGTTAATTATGTTGGCGGTCAAGTGTTTAGTACTATAAAGCAATAGACTCTATTCCCTGCCTTATCTGATAGACTTGCATGTGTCGAAAGTTTTCTACTATTTTAGGCTTAGTTTAAGCATTTTATATGCTTTTAAAAACGAGATTTTAAGATATATAAAGTAATATCACGCTTACTTATATGTTATATTTACTTATTAAATATATTACTTATTTATTAATTATTATAATATTTTATATTATTTAGAATTATATCTTATATTATCTGCTAATATACACTTTATATAAATTAGCTTAACCTTTTAGAAACCTTAACTATTTTACTTAGCGTTTTTCTTATAATTATGCCCTCTTTACAGACCTTTACTATAAATACTTTTATTTTTCCTTAATATCGGCTGACTTAAGCACTGAGGAAGCATCGTCTTCTGCAGAGTTAGATAATTCGACTTCCTTTGCAAGCATATTAACCGACTTGGCTTATTTAACTCTTTTGACAAGCGTGGAGACAATAACTCTAAGCACCTTGGATATGACATCGGAGACTACCACCAGTATTGAAACGTCTGCTATAGATACAACTGTAACCACAGATGTAAGGCTAGAACTTTTACACGGCTACTATGGTGCCCTTAAGTCTCCGGATTTTTAGTTGCCATAGAATCAGCTATAACATCTTAAACCAAACGCAGCACCTCTATTATTACGGCCATATATTAATCCACGACTACATACATGCAATCAGCCTCTAATGCTTACTACAGCCACGCGTTGGTCTATGAATGACTAGCCGCCACTCCTTGCCTATATGTTATGTTTAGTAGCAATGTAGAGACTGCAAAACAATCGTCTATAGCCCGGTTAAACATTCTCCAATCTGATTTCTTATACTACCTCCATCTAGCAGCTATATAAGTACGTGCGACCCCTTACTAGTTAGCTTCTGGCTACATGCGAGATGATAAAGAACATAGCTTATACAACCTCGACATGTAATTCAATTGACTTATCCTGTGCCATTGAGTCGCTCCCGTTCCCTCTATTCAATCTTTCATGCAAGAGAGCTGTACGCTTTGCAAATTCTTTCTCCTCATCCCAAGTGAAAGGACTCTTACTAGCAAAGAGATAGTCGACTTCTTCTAATGTACGGCCGGCAGTTTCGGGGAGAAAGCAGTACACCAAGGGAATGTATGCAAACATAGCACTAGTAAAAAGGTCAGCGGCCACTTCCAGTTTCGGACAGATCAAAGGATACTCACGCTCCGAACACGTAGAAAGTCTGCAAGCCAAGTCAGAAATGAGAAAGTCATGGGTAGTTGAGGCGAGTCCATACCTTTTCGTTAATGCCAGAAAACATAACAGGCACCAAGAGAGAACCTCCACCGTAGCCGACAGCCCAGCCGGCCACGCCAAATGCGTTCCCCTTGGCTCGAAGCCAGGTGGGAAAGATCTCGGTGGGATATATGAAAGGGATCAATAGCCAAGACGCACTGAAGATTAAGAGGTAGATAAAAACCATGGCTGAAGCTGCTGTGCCGTATTGAACAGCCTTGTCTGGGTTGTCAATAGCTCCCCGAAAGAGGCCGCCGATAATGAACAGGGTGATACTGAGTGCTACGGCACCCCAGTAAAGGGTTCTTCGGCGACCTACCCTATCGATGGTAAAGGCTGCGATGGCTGTACCCAAGATACCAACCAGCATCAGTAAACCGGACAGCCAACCGGACTTGACATTATCAAAGCCGGCTGTACGATAGATGGTTCCAGAACTACAACGCAGTTAGCAAACTATCTTTTTTTAAGGAAGCATAACTCACTATATAACCACGGCTGCGATTCCAGTGCCATACTGCATGAGCACCTGGAGCCAGAAGGCAAGCTGGATGCGGCGGCCAAGATGAATGTCTCCGGATCCGATACCGAAAAACATCTTGAAGTAGTTGGTTTTGGCGTACTGAGACTCCTCTTCCACTACCGTCACAATCTCTCGATATTCCTTCTGCGCATCAGGGTGTTGAGAGTCACCATCCCCCCGCAGCTTGGCAATAATTTCCAATGCTTCATCAGGTCTCCCGGCCTTGACCAGCCATCGCGGGGACTCCGGGACCAAGAGGCTCAGTACCGCCAGGGAGATTACGGGAATGATTTGAATCGCAAACTCGAACCGCCAGCGAAACTGTCCACCGCCCACCTCAGTAAAGGACGTGCCGAAACCGATCCACGCTGCGAGGGCGATGCCGGAGAAATTGGCCAAGAATGTGAGAGCGATTTGCTTGCCTCTGTGTGATGCAGCAGAAAGCTCGGCCGTCCACATAGGCGTAATGACGAGGATGAAAGCCACACCCATGCCAGCAACGAATCGTGCGCAAAGCATGTGTGCGAGGTTGACAGCAGAGGCTTGCAGGATAACCCCGGCCATACACCAGAAGCATGCCATCCACATGCCCTTGATGCGACCGTAGTTGTCAGAGAAGCTGCCAGCCCAAAAGGCTGCGAAGAGAGAGCCACTTAGTAATATTAGTTATGGTTTCCTTTCATACTAAGGGGACACATACCAGTAATATACGGCGGCAATACCGCCCTGCAGCATGGGTTTGACGACTTCGTCTTTGTCGTTTGTGTATCCCATACGTCGTCCGAACTCGGGTGCAATAGTCACAGCGCCCATAACGCCCTGACTGATGCCTTCGTAGGAGATTGCAACGGCGGAGGCAATTGTAACAAGCCTGAGCAACTGCTGCCCGGACATGGACTTCCAGCTCTGGCGATTCCACATGATGCCGATGAATTAATGTCGTAAGATTAATACAGTAATATGTGTAGTTGTGTCAAGGTATTATTGGTTGTGTTTTGATATAGCCGATTGGAAAGGTTCTCATGATATTCAAGATGCCCGCCCCCATTATATCTATTTCTTCTCCCCAGAGATTGCGAGCTTAGACTACTCCAACCCCATGGGGATTTAGCCACGGCGCCACGCGGAAGATTTGTTACGGAATGTTAGTGAGCTGTGTCTTCGTCTCGAATTACCAACAAAGGTTAGTTTCAAAAGTTGCGGCTCCGATTTTCTGACAACATGATGATAAATTATTCGCCAGTAATGGACCCATAATGGCGCAAACTGGAAAAGTTTAGCATAGATGGGTATGTTGCACTAGTAAAGTCAGCATAAACGGGTAGTTCCGCTCCCCCGGAATCTTTCGTCTCGAATTTCTGCTTCTTTCGTCTCGAAATCCTTTCCCTGCTTCTGCAATCAAAGAACAGCCCGGGTAACATGGGTCGGCTGCGGTCTCGTAACGGCTGGTAAGTCAGATGAGCCGATGCTCCAGAATGATAGGTGACATAGAATAGCCTTACGTGCCGAGAACGTCGCGTCAAATGTACGTCTCCAGGGACAGAGCGAAATTCGTTATACTGACTTCACAGGTGATGAGACGAGACCGACTTGCGGGCTGGTATGTTAAGCATATCCAATTGCCGAACCGAGAAGATGATGGAGCTAAGTGAAACTAGTGCCTCAAGAGGGACCGACTGTGCCGCTGGGACGATTCATCCCTTCAGCTCAAGATTAAGCGATACCGGCCAAAGCAAATGGGACATCCGGTCCATGGTGAACATTCCCTACATCCCCCGGAAGGAGATAATCCATCGGCGGAAGGGCCCTCATCACCACTCAACTCTCTACAACAGCCGGATTCAATTTGGTGCCCCGAGAATCTGACGTCGCCGCCTTCAGCTGCTTCCATCTTCGACCTTAGTCAACATGAATCTCCGAACCAGTACAGTGGTGACTCTCCCATGAGCGTACCTAGGATAACCCCTGTCCCTCCTGCGCTTCAACGCCAGGAGGCTTTCTATCTACATCACTTTTCCACGCACGTGGCTCGGTGGCTAGACTGCACGGATGCATCACGACAGTTTACGCTTAATGTGACTGTCCTGGCCAAGAGCTCACCCATTCTTCTATATGCTATCATTTCTTATGCCGCTCGCCATTTAGGTGATAACAATACAGCTGATGAATTCCAAGAAAAGTGTATAGTGCTTCTCATTCCCTTGCTAAGTACCGAGACCATTGCCCACGACGAGACTATCCTCTGCGCCATAGTCATATTGCGCGTATGCGAACAACTGAGTGGTAAGTCCTGTTGCGCAGTAGCTCTCCTCATCTAACCTTACCTCAGTAACTGTGACGGGCGGTGATCAGGAGAGACATCTTGCTGGGTTGAGTGCTCTGCTCAAGGCATCTCAAGGACAACAAGTAGATCCCTCGGCACCTACCCTCTCTCAAGCTGCGTTTTGGGTTTATGTAAGACAATCCTTTTACAACGCCTGCATCAATCAGCAGCCGCCCAATTTGAATTTCGACTTGGTGTTGATGCCACCACCACCCGTCGTCCATGAACAAGCTGTCGATGTCAAGTCAGAGACTGCCTGGGCAAATACCATGACATGGATTTGCGCTACAGTGATGCATTTCTGTTTTAATGGAAGTCTCTTGTACTCAGAATCATCGACAAGGAAGCAAAGATGGTACGAGCTGTCCGAGGCCGTTGAGAACTGGAACCAGACAAAGCCGAGTACGTTTGATCCAATATATTTTGGAGAACCAGAGCTGGGAGCAGATCCCTTTCCAGAGATTTGGTTTACAGCAGATTGGCATGGTAGGCACAAATTCCTGAACAATTCCCCGTTAGTCCATGGAACCTGATGGTTATCAGTTATGGCATTTGGATTCTACCACCTAGCTAGGATGCTTTTAAAGGTCTACCGTCCATCTCCGCGATTTGCCATTCGAAATGTCCGCCGAACCCTGCCGGAATCTCTTGTGAGTTCATGGTTTATAGAGTAACTTGCCTCAATTGACATCACCTCAGGAGTCTGTCATGGAGCACGCCCGAGCCCTTTGTGGAGCATGCAAAGGCTCGCCGGGAACTGTGCCATCCCTCATCACATTATGCCACTCTACATTTATTTGTAGGTTGTACCATCTTGTTAAAATTCAGAATTTTCTAACCTACGAAAGGGGGTCCCTTGATGACAGATGAGCGAGAGCAAACAAGCCTGGTAAGCATGCTTGAGGATCTCGAGTCATCGCATGCCTGGCCAACTGCCTGGATAATCAATGTTTTGCGAGAGGAGTGGTCAAAATGCTAGTAGTACATTATCTGTCTCAGACGCCGTCGCTGAATGATATCACGGCATGTTTCCCATCCCTAACCCATCCCATCCCGGGTGCCTCCCGGTTAAGTCTCTTGACAGCCTCCTCACTTTCTATTCCAACGCAAGTATCGGACTTGTTTGTTCTCAACGCGAGGACCTTGACACCACTTCCTTGCCCTAGTAAACCAAGCGAAGACTTGAAAGTCGTTGTGTGTGGCCAGAGACCGTCTCTGGTCAACTTTCGATAATTCAAGTCTCCTTTCCATATAGTCAAATAGCTGTCCTGAAAACGCTGAAATAGATCAGGTGCTACAGCGACCATCTCATGAAATGACCAAGCCGTCGTCCAAAACGAATGAACCTCGATACGCATTAAGCCGAGTTGGAGATACCTCTTGATTTGAGTGGCCCAAGAATTCAAACCTGTGGACCGCAGATGGTCGAGGAGGAAGTCCATATCGCTGGGTAATACATCGCTGACAAACCAGGGAAAACATTTCGCATGGAGAGTGATACTCGTTCCGAGTCCAGATGCAATGAGGTATGCCGAGTAGAGGACATCTGCAAATAGCTCAAATCCAGCATTGTCGAGAACGATGTCGATATGTCGATTTTTTTGAGTCAACTGAGTCTTTCGCAGATAATGCCACACATGTGATGTATCATTGTCGACAATGTTCCGCTGGCTCTCCTCGATCGCTGCGCTTCCTTGTAACTTCTGAATTTCCTCCAGACTGAGGTTGGTCAGAAGAGACAGATCTGTTGCGTTTCCCCATAAAGCCAGCTCGGTCATTTCAGAAAAGACAAGTCTCGCTGCATCGTCGTCCAAGCTTTGGAGTGGCTGTATCGGGTTTGCGATGACTTGAGTGACCCTGTCAGCCAGCTCCTGGACGGCCTTCTGCGACTTGACAAGGGTAGAATCCTTTTGACGTTTAAACACATCGTACCCTTTCCAGGAAGATGACGTGGAAAATAGCAGCTGCACTCGCCTGCAGAAGTTAGCATCATTTGGCGGCACACAACAACTCCAAGACTAACCTATACAGGTAGCATTCACCATACAACCATGGACAGTTGAGCCAGGTCAACTCGCCCATATTAAGGAGAAGCTGATTGTACGACGCAATGTCTGCCGAGCCATCATCTTCGAGGGGACTGAGCTTTGTTTAGTGATATACCGACGATAGAAGTTCATAAGGAGCACTCACCATAGCTGATCATCACCAGTAATTTCCTCTCTGAGTCTTTCAAGGCTTCTCTCTATCGAATTGATTTCGTCAAGTGCACGGGATGGCGCAAGCTCAGCGCCGGTAACACGGACATCATCGATCATGCCCTGCACAAGCTTAGGCCAGCGAGACTTGGCAGTCTCGTGCGCCATGCTGCCAGGGTCGGACGTCCACACAGACCGAGGGATTGCCATTTCTTTATGCATACTCTTTCGCTGACTGTCCCTTATTGTCAAGTAAGGGGATGATAAATTCAAGGTCGTGTTATGACGAGAATAAATAGGTTTCTATGCCCTTTCTATAGGACTTGCATATGTCAATTGATTAGATAACTTTCCGACAATTTGATTCTGGTTCCTGGCGGAGACAACACGGAAATAATTACAGTTCGCGCCTCGGGTTCAGCATCGAGACGACTTGCCCAAAAAGGCACTTCGACTCGAAAGAGGTTAAACTAGTGTAAATACTAAGAAATTAGAGCTTGCGATCCCTCTGTGGAGTAAGCTAGTCACTAACAGAGGAACATCTCCTCCGGGAAGTTTACTAATTGCTATTGCTCTTCGCTCATCGTCACGAACTTCCAAACAGGGGATTCTCAATGCGATTCGTATCGAGGCGCCATCGAATACCACATTATATTAAATGCGCAGTCATGTCCGTGAACAAATTCCGAGGCTATTCAACGATCTCGAACATACTGAACTTAACATATTATCTCACCTGATCTATCTCGCAGAGATATTGCTAAGGTTTCCACAAACTTCATAACATATCATCTCACCATGACACGACCACAAACCCAGCAAAATGGGAGCCGTTCCGTTACCAACGGTCAACCACATGAATCCAATGGCAATTCTTCCAATGGAAATGGCCATGTTCGGTCATCTACCACTGGTGCGCTTGACTTAACCGTCCTGGGAATGAACAGTGGCACTGCCATGGACGGTATCGACTGTGCACTTGTTCGATATTACCAAGAGTCTCCGGATGCCCCTCTACACATGGAGCTCATTAAAGTATGTTTCACTTCGCGGTTTATATCTACTCGTCTGGTGCTGACCATATACTTAGTATGATGAGATCCCCGTACCTCAATGGATCAAGAAACCCGTTCTCACAATGCTTCGGGAGACCAAGACGACTCCCTCAAAAATGTCGCAACTCAATGTGCAACTTGGACAGATGTTTGGTGATGCCGTCAAAGAGTTTTGCGATAAACACGAGATATCGATGGACAGCATTGACCTCATCGGATCACATGGACAGACCATTTGGCTTCTATCCATGCCGGAAGAGGGGGAGACACGTTCTGCATTTTGCCTTGGGGAGGGCACAGTTATTAGTGCCATGACCGGTATCACAACTGTGACAGACTTCCGAATGGCAGAGCAAGCCGTGGGTAGACAGGGTGCCCCATTGGTTGCTCTGATTGACGGCCTTCTGCTTCATCATCCCACCAAGTGGCGTGTCTGTCAGAATATTGGCGGAATTGCCAATCTTTGTGTCATCCCCCCTGATTCCGAGGGCGGAGTGGACGCAATGGTCGACTGGTGAGAAATCCTCTACCTAGCACCCTAATGAAGCGACTGACATCTCTAGGGACTGCGGCCCGGGCAACATGTTCATTGACAACGCCATGAGATATTTCACTAACGGCGAGATGGAATACGACAGAGATGGCGAATGGAGCTCCAGAGGCACCGTGCGCCAGGACATTGTCGATAAGTTTCTGAGTACAAACAAGTACTGCAACCACGTTCCTCCCAAGACCACAGGACGGGAGACATTTGGTGACAACGAAGGCCAAGAACTGATTAACGAGTGTCTTGCTGCTGGGTGCGATAAGTACGACACACTAGCAACCATTACTCGGGTGACGGCCCAGAACATCATTAAGCAATACCGCACATTCTTCCCTCGCTTCGGCATCAGCGTGGATGAGATTGCAGAGGTTTATATGTGCGGCGGTGGTGCCCGAAACCCTACCATCATCAAATATCTCAGGGAGCAGCTTCCGGATACAAAGATTCGGGCGCTAGACGAGACCGGAGTCCCATCGGATGCCAAGGAGGCAGTTTCCTTTGCCCAACAAGCCATGGAGGCTATCTTGGGGCGATCAGCCCTGGTTCCTATCAATAGTGACAGCCTAGTGCCTAATACTATCTCGGGCAAGATTGCTCCTGGCAGGAGATGGCGCGAGATTATGAGGTCGAGTATTAGATTTGGGGAGGGTCGCTCGGTCTTGCCCACAGCCAAGGAAATGATCGTGGAACGGCCTTACACTGCATGGAAAGCTATGCAAGCTTTTGACTGAGTGAGTATAGTGACTTAGACTAGCACAATAGTAAATAGTATTACTTATATCAATAACGATCATTCAGATTCGAGTTGCGTGTTGATTTTGCTGAAGTTACTGAATCATATTTGCCAGCAGAAGCAACTCAGTATTTACTTAACACGTACTTGCTTCTTTAAATTGCTCTTCATCGTCGATGCTCTTTCTAAGAATAATAGGACTCAGGGCCAATATATCTCTAAATGGCTTCGAAGAACATATCAGCTGCCAACTCTCAATGCTCGTGCTTAGTTCACGTCAACGGAATTGAGAGGAAAATCAATTATTGTATATTTTTTAGTTTACCATCATCCCTCTTTTCTGTTATCAGATGTCTTCGGATAGAGATGTGATGTTACGATTGGTCACCGTAACGGCGCTGTACGGCTTCTATAAGCAGCTATAGCCACCACTATAATTGATACAATAGCAGTTATTGGCCAATATTTTGCACCAAGACCTCTGCTATACACGCGACATCTAGCGATTTCACCAATACAGTCATATCCCTTCTACCATGGACTCACTTACTGAGATTCGTCTCTCATGCCTGGCGACAATGGTCATGCCTCCCGACGCTCGCATCACAGAATTCCGTCACCTCGCGTCCTACAACTGGATCGAGTCTCCAACGCCCACCATCGCCGTCCCAGGCAGTCCTGCCAAATGTTCACCACCCAACGGTCCCATCCAGGCGAAAAAGGGTATGGGATACTTTTGCGCGGCGCAAAACGTGGCCCGCCATCCCGAAAGTCCGCTCGAACCTCTGTTTCGCGCTTTGCTCCTCACCGACCCCTCGGTTGACCTTCGACCGGTCGACGTCGTGACGGACCGGAACAATAATCGAAATCTGCTCTCTTTTGTCGACCAAGACACCTCAAGGGATGGGGTCGAGGAATTCGTCATCAAAGTCGAAGTCATTGGCGAGACGGCTCTTTTCTCCCGTGAGGGGGAAGAGGTCAGGCGATACATCGCACCGAGTGAGTTCCGGGGCTACGGCCACGAGTTTGAGAAGGCCTACACAAAAGATCAGATACAGGGAAGCAGCGGGCATTACAGAATTGTTTAGTATCGCTTTGGTGGTCTCAAGTTTCTCGTCAGAAATGAGGTGGATGGTTATGTCTCCCCAGTCGGAGGGGCAGATACAGGCAGCATTCTTGCTCACGAGAAAACTCCAAGGCCTCCGATACCCAAGATGGCGATGGTGTGTCCCTTATTGGCACCCAGGACATTGACTGCATTCCATGCAGTTGCCTGTAGTATATGAGTCAGCCGACGACTAAGTCAATCTCAGAAGCTCTGGAGGGTAAACGTACGCCGGCACACATCAACGGTGCTGCTTGTTCGAATGTTAGTCCCGCAGGAAGCCGTACCAAAGACGAGTGAGGCGTGATCATATACTCGGCAAATGCGCCGTCTGATCCAGCGATGCCACACATGGATCGATTACTACAATAACGAGCATCCAACGCCCCATTAGCCATAGTAGACCACTTACAACCACCGCAAGCATTGCATGGGTTTCTAAAATTGATGACTCCAACACGATCACCAACGTTCCATTTATCCAAGATTTGGGAGCCCAGGCTAACAACCGTGCCTGAGGCTTCGTGTGAAGGGGTCACTGGAAGCTGGGTTGAGAATACCCTTTCATACACTTGATAATCAGTGTGGCAGTAACTAGCTGCTGAAATGCGGACTAAGACTTCGCTGGGGCCAGGGATGGGCACTTTGACGTCTTTCTGAAGTTGATAGTTTTTGTTGAACTAGTAGTATGAGTCCTGGTTAGGGTCATGATGGCTTATCTCTCAGTCTTGAGGAATAAATCACACCTGGACTAATTTCAGCGCCGTTATTGTGCTCGGAATAGTAGATGAGGAAGACAATTTGTTGAAACTGCCAGCAATAGCCGACGAGTAGAATGTTTTTAGAGTTCAAAGTAAATTGACAATGTAATGTATATTTTAAGTATATTGACAATGTAATGTATATTTTAAGTATATTGACAAAGATGGGAAGGGGTGAGGCTCTAGGGTACGAACAGATTGGCAGACACAATTCTACAGAACCATAACCAATAGGGATAGATAGTATTAAATATGAACGACTTGCAGCCAGTAGTTTCTTTAAATAGGTCTAGGAGAATCAATATTTCACAGAGTTCGCCGAACTGAGATTAATTACCCCTTCCAGCTGACCTTGGAAACATATTCACAAAAGATCATCGACTAATTTGCCAAGATATACCTACAGGCTTTTGTCGTTTTCAGCCTGGCGGCATGCTATCTAGAAACCACGTCCCCGTTCTCCAAGAACCACATGGCTGTTGACAATAGAGGGTTGCGAGACCTTCGGGATTCTCCAAATCCCGTCACTCTCCGCTCTTTATCTCAAATACTCTCATATCTTCTCCAATATTGCAGATGGTGTGGGCGATGCCAAGCTTTATCAAGTCTAGTCTAGATGATAGATAATGTGGAGGTAGACAATCCACCCAACCCCTGCGTCCAGGGATGTAGATCACACAGACATTGTGGAGCTAGACCTCACCCAAATGCCAACTTCAGACATCTAGATCAGAGATAGGCCTCGACGTGGCTTGTTATTGTTATCAAGGAGTAAGTCACCAGTTCCAACCGATAGTGTCTTAGTTAAATAGCCTTGAGCTACCTCGATAGTTTTGCATGTTGAGATTATCACGTCACTTAATCATTCTACCAAACCATTCAATATGCAGACTGTAAATCAATACAACCTCGCGGTGGTGCTTTTCACCGCATTTGGATCCTTTACCTATGGCGTTAATTCATCAATTATAGACTCGACCACTGGCCTGCCTTCCATTTGGAGCTATTTCAACCTGGCAACATCGGGGCCGAGAGCCGACTGGAGTACCCAGATGATAGGAGGTACGTTGGTTGACAAGGGTTACCTTGATGATATCCTGAATGATTTTGATTTAAGAACAAACAAAACCTTTAAAGGGCAGAATGAAAACTCACATTCCTATAGCAATGAATAGTCTGTATTCAGCCGGTGGTCTGATCGGTTACCTCACCGTGGGCTGGCTAGCCAACAAGATGGGTCGTAAACGCTCCATCCAAATTATCTGCGCCATTTGCGTTGCGGCGTCCGTATTTACCACCACTAGTGTTAATATCGGTATGTTCCTTGCTGGACGCGGCATCCAAGGCCTGGGCTTAGGCATGACTGATACCATCTGCCCTCTGTACCAGTCCGAAATATCGCCTGCTCATGGCCGTGGCCGAATGGTTGGCATGCATGTCGTTTTTCTTGTCTCTGGTTATGTGAGTATAGCCCATCTCCTACCGCCTAACTCTACTCTTTTTCATGCAAACCTAATCGGACCGTGGCGCATAGGCTGATGCGAGCTGGGTTGGTCTAGGCTGTTACTTTGAAGACAACCCTGATATACAATGGCGTCTGTGTATCGCGTTTCAAATTCTTGCTCCGCTTATGCTTCTTCTAGGAAGTCATGTGATCCCCGAGTACCTCGATATCTCATCTATAACCGAAGGGATGAGGAAGGCCTCCAAGTCTTGATGAAGCTTCATTCCTATTCCGAAGACCTCGAGAGTCGATACGCCTATGCTGAGTTCGAGCAGATCAAACAGCAGGTTGAACTTGATCGCGCATCCGAACGATCCTGGCTGGCATTGTGGAAGACACCTAACACTAGAAAGCGAATGATTTTCGGTTTCCTGGTCACCGCCATAGCTCAAAGTAGCGGAGTCCTGGTACGTCCTTCTCATGCCCTCTATTGCTGGTATCCTAGCTGCTGATGTCAAAACTTATTTGGTAGGTTATTAACAACTACCAGATTGTCTTGTATGAAGGCCTGGGCATTACTGGATGGAAAGCTATTCTCCTCCTTTCAATTTAGACCAGCTGGGCAGCCTTTATGAACTGGATCAATGCGATATTACTGGACCGCATTTGCCGAATAAAGCTCATCGTTATCGGAATGGTATGTTTAGTATTCTGCCTGTTATTCACCCTTCTCCTGTACTGACAGGGACATCTTAGACTGGGGCGGCGATCGCAATCTCATGCGAGAGCGCCATGGTCGCGAGGTTCGCAGGTACTGATAACACCATTGGCAATGGATTCGGGGTTCTGTTCCTGTTTCTCTTCATCACCTTCTTCGATGGAGGGATGGATGCTTGTAAGTTACACATTATGGTCGTAGGTGTTGAGAGCCAAATGCTAACCATATTGTCTAACTAGCTTGCTAGTATGTTACCAGTCGCTCCCAAGCCTCCATGTCTCAATTCCGTTCGAATTCCTCATTTGCTGACCTTTGTTGTAGTGTTTGTCTTTCCGAGATCTCTCCGACATGGATGCGAGCACAGGGTGTCTCGTTTTCAGTCGCTGGGTTGTTTACCACATCATTGCTGTACACAGGTTCGGCATCTGTTGCTTTTTTTGAACTTGGATGGAAGTATGACCTCGGTGAGCATAGATAAAAACCCTACTCCACAAACCGTATGTGCTCACACCCAGCAATCGTTTTCATCTTCGCGTCTCTGGTTGACGCTAGCGTCATCTGGTACTTTTTCCCAGAGACTAATGGTCTCTCCCTTGATGAGATCGGTGTCCTCTTCGGCGATGAGGTTGCCACTGCTGCACAAGAGTTGACTGCTAACGGGATGAAGGGAGTCTATACCTTGGTGATGGGAATCGAGGTTTCGGACGGGGACATGAATGGTAGCTGAGACGCCAAAGAGAGTAAGGAACTGAAAGTATAGTATTAGAATTGAAGGTGTATAGCGATTGGTTACATCCAACTGTGGATCGATTGAGTACCTGTACATAGCGTCTATCTGGGTGTACAGGATGAAAGCCGACGGTTGGATGGAGTTTGCAGTTGTTGAAGGTTCAACCATGTACTACCGTTATTAAGTGAACAAGATCTGGTCCAAGATCAACCAGATGCGGGGTTACCACCCAATCAATACTGCATTCGTTTCCATCAGTGTTTGAGGACAAGCCTCGTTCGATTTTTACTTGCAGCTGTGAGACTTGCAAACTCTTCTGCTTCAATGTACATGAAGGGATGATACACTCTCGCATCGTTGTATTCCCTCCTGCCCTTTTCCAATGTCATAGCAGTTACGAAGTCCTAACTCTCTAGCAAAGCATATAATCATGGAGTACACAATTTGTTACTTCAGTTAGCACTGGAGCTTGCCTCTCGTACCTTGTTGAAATGATTTTTGATAATTTAGGCAAGAACACCATACGTGTACGCATGAGTCGTCTTCAACATCCAGCGTTGACCTATCTATCGCATCTCACAGGCAATTGCGGCAGTTTGGAGCTGATCTATGCAAGGTTGGGTCAACAAGCCACTCCACTCCCTGCAACCACGAAAGAACCAAGGAAAAACATACCTTTAAGAAGCTTGATGAAGTCAAATCCAACTGCAAAATGTTCGAGTGTGTCTATAGAGGCATTGACACCATACTTGCATCGACCCTGTAGTTCAGCGACAGAAATTGCGCATACCCCTTTCTCTGGACTGTAATTCTGGAAGAATGATATCATCATGAGCGTGTAGCCAGCTAAAAGGGCCGAGCAGGCAAAAGGTGCGACTGAACTTTCTTTAGCGACTGCACGCACACAGGTATGCTTCTAGTCTACTTACTGTGAAGATCCTTGCGTAATGATGCCAGGCAATTGACAATTCCCAAAGCAGAGTCGACACAAATATTCAGCGAGTCCTGACATGCAAAGGGAAATAGCTGAGCGACCTGATTTCCACCCTCGACGTTGAGTCTTGTGGAAACTGATTGACGAAGCCCATGAGGGGCGCGCCATGATGGAACTGCTTCGAACCTCTTCAATATGCTGGGATGACTCATCATGGCGCAATACCTATGAGTTTTGATACGAGCACTAAATTCATCAGCCATGTAGGCCCTTGTATGGAAAACAAAACACTAACCTCATCAATCTGATTACAGTCATGGCCCTGAGGGACTGCATCAATTTGTCTTCTGGAGATATATCTGCGCTCGACTCTAGATCATTGTACACTGAGAGACAACTCAGCTGATTGTCTATGACTGTGTTCATGAAGGAAAGACTGCGTCTGAATGCTGGCGTGGCGGCGTCGGAGCCGGAGCCCGTGACGAGAGCGACCAGGAGGAGGGTAGCAGCGACCAGGGTCTCTTCGGCGCGAATATACTGAATCCAATCCAAGCTCTTCCAACGATCAGATCTATTCATGACAAACACTTGGAAATAAAAGCATGATCGAGTACGTACTGTGGATGTGATGCCTGTCGTTGGATAAGGGGTCGTGAACTTGGATATATCTGTGGGCCGTGTCGGGGGCTAGGAAGGAATGTTACCATGCATTTACACTGCTGTTCCAGGGAAGCGAGTTACCTTGCAGGTTATGGTTGCAGAAAAACATATGCTGACGTACTAGAAAGATTCTCGGTCAGGGGGCTTTACTCTCGGTAGTGCTATCGAATTGCACGCTTACAGTCATCCACCATGTTCTTCGTACAGCTTCCATAAAGACATTATTCTCTTCCACGAACTGGTGTAGGGATAGAAGCACGCAAGCATCGTAGGCCTGGTTTGCAAAGTGTACCATTTCTGTCATTTCTCCGCGATGGAGATATTGGTAGAGACTAAGGACGCAGTAGGCCAGGGGAGCCTCTAGCTCTGCCGGCACATTTGGATGGAATGCGGATGGTGACAGGGAACAACATGTTGGCTGATTCAGAGTTGCTCCAATCTCGATTGACTCAAGCGCGCATTGGGCTAGAGACTGAGCGAAAGTAGCCCGACTTTCACGACTGTCCTTTTCCAAGTCATGCTCATTATTGGCGTGGGGCAAAAGGGTGAGAACCGACAGCAGAGCGAGAACCAGAGGCGAGGTAGGTTCGTAGTCAGAAAAGAACTGGCCGTTCGGGGCCCAGGGCTCGGATATATGGTTCACATCTTCAGGCGACTCCTCCAGCGGTGGAGGAAGAATAGGGAAGGCGGGATGAATCAATTCGTAATAGGCTCGTATTCTAATAAAGACATAAAGCCGAGTCAGTTACGTACGTCCCTAACGCCTATGGACTGAACAATGAAAGAAACAGTACGAAACGGGGGTTCAACATACACATCATCATCGGATCTGTAGCCTCGAACGACGGGTCGCTCATACGGAAGAGGTTCCAACACTGGGCCATCGGCGGTCTTGGCTCGCGGAAAAGACGGGATGCTAAAAATGTCGGTAAAGAAGCTCTCTAACGCGTCGTCTGAAGGCCCTCCAAATATATCGTCAAAGCAGAATTCTTCGAGGTTGTCGCCGTAGAGCGATGGAAGGAAGCCGCCTCTCACGTCCTCGGCGGGACTGGGTTCCAACTGGATTAGAGGAGCGCTGATTGGAACAACTCCGCTTGTGTGGATGGAATCATCATTTAGATGCGTACAAGTTATGTCCGGCCTGCGTTTAAGGCCTGAACGTGGCCTATGGCCACGACGACTTGGCGTAAAGGTGCATGTCTGGTTTCTGCTGATACACTACAGCAAATGTCAGATAAGCGGCACAAAGCTTGTCATGGGTTGGCAGTAATGGCCACGACCATAACCTACACGGTCGCACGGAGTGTCTCCGCTGCATCGGACTCGCGATGCTCTGCTATAGATATGTAAGTCAAGGGATAGGGGCATACAGATAGAGACAGCTTTCGAGAACGGGGAACAAACCAAGATGTGCACGCTGACCTCGCCGGCGGAGCGGCAAACCTCTTTCCCGAAGATGTCTTCTTGCTGGGCATTATGAGAGGCTTTGTTTGGGAAAGCCTTTGCTTTGTTGGGAGTCAAAATCACCCGTGGACATGAATCCACGGAGATGAGAAACGAAGCGGTTGGAATGAAGATCTTTCGGTCTAGCGTTGGAGAATCAATTAAGTTAGAACCTTTTCTAAGTAGATTCTGATTGGTCGCTGTGGAAACATCATTTGTCATCACTCCATTGCCAGGTGGCTCCATTGATAATTTTTAGAACCCCGATTCCGTTGGAGAAGGTCTGGCAAATTCCCCATGGTTCGGTATTCAACCATAACACGAATTGCTACAGAGACGCAGCATCGCTGCACCCCCACTGTAGAATGGACAGGTCCAGTAGGCCGCACCATTGTTCGTATTGCGGATCTAGGTTTCGCAAGTTTGAACATCTCCAGCGGCATACACGCATCCGTTAGTCCGCCCACTTCCATCCACTTCAAAGGGGGCTCTTCTCCAACGCAATGATATGTCTGTCCTACTGACAAAGAATGCTTGCTCACCTCAGACACCAATGAGAAGCCATACGTATGTGACTGCGGACAGTCCTTCACCCGACGAGACCTACTACGTCGCCATCAGAGGCTCGTTCATCCATTACCCTCACCCTCACCCGCCACCAACAGTTCCAAGCCCGATCTCAACAGCCAGGGAATGCCTGGCGTCCGAGAGACGACACTAGCATCTTCAACCGCCCCTGAGACGTCGACCCCTGCAACAGCGATCTCTGCAAGTCAAAGTCAAGTCGCAGTTGATGATACCTTGGTCATCACCCAAGGTGATGCTGTGGTCAAACCAGGTCCTGTCCTGCCGTTACCCCCAGAATATCCCGATATGCGTGAGTGCCATCCATCCCGAAGGACCTCTCAACTCACTTTTGATGAATTTTTCTAGTTCCGTCAAATTTGGAACCAGACACTGAAGATGGACCACTGTCCAGCTTTCAGAAGTTCATCGTCCATAGTGGCCTAGTACCCCTACTTGGCGATGCCAGACCCAATAGGTTCAACCAACATGAAAAAAATGGAATCCCACACTGTTCGGGCCATTCATCCCATGAATCACAAGGCGATATCCAGTCAAATTCCACGCTACCTCCAGACCTGCAAGACGTACGCATACACTCTGACACTAACATGGACTATCAAGAAAATATAGACCCGTCGGATTCTACGTTCCAAGTTTATCTCATCCAGAACCCCAATTTCGTCCCTCCCTCAGCACAGACTACGGTCAGATATTTGAAGTCGTTCATGAGAAATAGCAGGTTTGAAGTCTTTCACCCTCGTGCTGACATCAACCGTCTACCTGTCGTTGCGCGTCTAGCCATACTTGCTATAGGAGCATGGCATCTCTTTGAGGCACATAGCGCCATGCTGCTCTTTAGAGCAAGCAGAGACATAGCCCTGGAGCTGTGGACGTCGCCTCAGCATGACAGCACCCTATTCGAGCAGCAGTGAGTATCCACCAATCATGCTCCGACACCTACAACTATTGCTCGCGGAATTAACACCAAAGCTAGAAACCACCCTGTTGACCTAGCTAGCGCATTTCTATCACTCCTAGAGTTCGTCAAGCTGGAGCAACCGGCTGACGTACTTCAGCAGCTCCAGATTATGCAGAGCGGTCTAGTCAGTTTTCTTAAGCCTAGATCACGGGGAAATCAACCCGAACCCACTTGGCGTGACTGGGTTGAAGCCGAAACTAGCCAGAGGATACAGGCCTTTGGGTTTCTCTCAGTACTATCACATCAATCCATCTGCAGTCCTCAAACTCTCGTGGCCTTGGAGAGCCTCAATCTAAGATTTCCATGCTCAGAGACGGTATGGAACTCGACCAAATCTGACGCATTCAGACAAGAACCTGGAGTTGGCCAAGTTTATTCCGGCACTGTGGCTGAATTAATTGACAGCCTCTTCTCCAAGACCGGGCCGCGGCAAGATGTCCAACTCCAAAACTTCCCCATCCAATCTCTCTTCATTCTAGCCGCAGCCCTCTTACATCGAGTTACCCTGCTAAGTCAGATGCCAACTAGTGTGTTGTCAGACGACCTCATCATCGTGGAGTATAGACGTCTCGTGTAAGTGTCCCTGTTTTACGTCATGGTTGTCGCTCCGCAGCCGGACCAGATAAACAAGCACTGCTAAACAAAGTTTCCTGACAGCGAAATCGTGGCGGAATGTCGTCGAGTCCTAGCCACGGTGGATTCTTCGAGCGTGCTTATTAATGATACTGAGGTCTTGCTGCAGCTCGCGCTCACGCGGGCTGTTCTCCATACTGGTCACGTCCAAGTGCAGACAATGTATACACCAAGTCCAGCCAAGCTACCGGCTCTAGTCCAAGACGGTCCTGGACCATACCAAGACCTTGCATTAAGCTCCTGGTTTGACATGAATGAAATGGCCCGCTGTTTAGAAGAACCTGCAAATACTGGTGTCACTTTCTTCATACGTTCTCAGGTCAGTTGCTGGAGCCTTGAAAGGATTATGACCGTTTTCGAGTCAGTGACAATTCTGGCCTCCTGGATCTGTCACTTGCATGATGGAAATGTTTCATCTCAAGGCAAGCTCGAGATTGTGCACCCTCCAAGTACTGTCGATGCTAACCGTTGAAGCCGAAATGGGAGTATTTCATAATGTCCGAGCACTTTTACAAATCGCATCATCTTCCATGGAAATGATGGACGACAGAATCATGAGTTTGGGACCGAAAGAAGTAGCTGTAATCTTGTTGAAGTTCTGGGGACATATTTTTGTGGACACCCAGAACAAGCCGTTTGCTAAGCAACTCGGCGAAAAGCTCTATAAATATGCAGAATTGAACAGGTGAGCACAGGTAGAATTTGGAACAGCACCACGTACAGCAAGCAGCACGCCCTTTTTCTTCATTTTTTTTTTTCTTTTAATAAACTTTTTTGTAAGGGGAAATCCGGGTAAATGCATCAAGTGACAGATTTGAGAGTTCATCCGAAGTTTCAGGTTATCGATGCTACTGGCCTCAGCTTGAATAATTCTTGGGCGAATTCTTGTTCAACCTCAACACTTTGATAATGAAAAGTCTCGTGCATTGTATGCGACATGATCTCCTGTGGCCTAACTTATACAACCACCATCATTTATGCCACTCGGTCAAAAAACAACGTACTGTATCCCTCTGGGGCGCTGTGAGCCTAGGCGCCGCCCTCGGCATCTCAGTTGGAGAATCCCGACTCAGGTGGAGAATCCCGACTTAGTTGGAGAAAGAAAGCCCGTTCGGCAAATGACATCGCCATTGCTATTGAACTTGTGACAACACAGGTCCGCGCTCTCTGGTATTTTAAAGATATAAAGGGCCTCGTCTGTTTTGTCTGCTCTTCTATACTATGCCCAGCTCTTTTTAAGACTCCAACGTCAAGGAAACAATTTGGGCTTCATTTCATCAAATCATCTTCACTCCAAATTTAACCCACAAACCCAGTACGTATGTTCTTTTTTAGGATCTTTTCCCAAAGCAGAACGTTAATCTCTTGAACAACAGGCAGACTTTCCGATCTACCACGATGTCGTCGCTTAAATACTACAACGAGGAGGGCGCGGGCCAGAAGCATAGCGACCTTTGCCATTACTCCCAGGCTGTCGTTCTCGGAGATACCGTTAAGTGCTCTGGCCAGGGCGGCTGGGACAACACAGGCAAGCTGGACGCTAATGACGTCAAGGGCCAGATTGACCTTGCTTTTGAGAACGTGGACCGTGTTCTACAGACTGTCGGTCTTAAAGGATGGGAGGATGTCTTTTTGATTCGCACATATCACGTGGATATGGGTGCGTCTTACGATTACTTGGTGGAGAAGCTAAAGAAGCGTATTCCAGGTCACCGCCCTGTTTGGACGGCTATTGCTGTTCCTCGTCTTGCATTCCCCCAGATGCAAATCGAGATTGAGGTTGAGGCCTACAAGAGAAAATAGACAAAGGCGAGTTTGGAAGGAAAATACATAGTGTAGTCGTCGATAAGTAATTTAATAAAACTCATCAGCCTTCAGAACGTCGTTCTTTCGATGCTTGAAAAATCTACGAAATTACTAGGAGAGTCTATAATTCTGCTACAAGAGTACCTATAAGAAAATCAGAGTAACTTATAAATTTTAACTCAACAAGGAACTATGCGTAAGAAAGATTTGGAGTTTACAAATCCTATGCAACCTGACTCAATGCGGTATGTAGGTAGTGACTTATCTGACCACGTTAGTAAGCAGATCTTCCCTATACAGATATATGATATAGAGAATATCAGCATTAGTAATAACAGTCAATATACCATAATCTTAGTAGGTGGAGGTTTAGTAAGGGCAAGAAATATCGCGACTAGAGATAGGTCAGTCCAGCTTATCAGTAGCCTCTCTGATGCTATGTTACAGAAACTCGTCGAGAATAGGAATCGGAATTTGTAGGTAGTATGGTGGTATAGAGATAATCAACCATTTCTTGGACTTCTTTTCCAGCATAGTACAGTATCACAGCGTAGCTTGACTAAAAGAAGTTTTGACCTCCTTCAATGCATATTGACAAGACATCCACATCCCAGCCACCGATGGATCGGAATAGCCATTGATCCATCAAACAACGGATCTCAACAAACACTTCACTCCCATGACATGTGTAAAAGCTCCACAACCCCATACCCCTTGACTTTCTTATTGTAAACTTGCTGCTGTGTAACCCATAAAACGACCGGGGTATTGCCTCAGTTGACATCGTGGAAATTCTCATCAGTATGTTGAGCAAGGACGGCTCTGTCTCATAGCCTGGACGTTTGAATTTACCAGGTCAGCTTCAACAGGCGTGCCGGGCAGATAAAGTCTTGACATCGAGGCTCCCTTGCCTTGATGATGTGACGTTCGTGTCGAAGTTGCGGGTATAGCATCACTACCCCGCGTAACTCGTCAACAACCGTGATGTCACCAGCCTTCCCCGATTTCTGCTATCCACTTAATTCACGCGTTAATAGGTTTATAAAAGTCAAAGGCCGTTAGAGTCCTGTCTAGTTAGGAAAATCCTATTTGCAAACCGTGGCAGATAAATGGATCTACCCCGGCATCTGCTTACTTCTCTATATTAATGTAGTTATTATACAATAGGAATCTTAATAGCTAGGCATTTAGATTATATGTTTAATTTATTAGAATTCAATTTATTATATCCTTAGAATTTTATTATAATTAATATAAGTTCTTAGCTTATTAGTAGCCTATAAAACCTACTTAATAATTAATATATATATTAATAGCTTATTAATAATTAAGTTTATATAGAAAATTTATAATATTAATAAGATATAAGTAATATAATAATTAAAAGTAGTATTAATTAATAATTAATAGTTTAGGTATTATAATACTTATAATAAGTTTAAAATAAATAAAAATATAAATAATAATTATAATTTATTTATTTAATTATATAACTAATTTTATAACTTATTTAATTCTCTTTTTATTATTACTAATAAATATCTTTAATTTTAAGTAACTTAAATATATATATAACTTAATATATTTTCTTTTATAAAATATTAATATTACCTTACTTTTATTTTAGAGATTATAATATATTATTGCCTTTACATTTATAAGTTTTTAATTTTCTTTAATTTAATTTTAGCCTATTACTAAATATCTTTAAGTTACT